>JAHWFP010163282.1:603-11750 GCA_023313725.1 Lithobius niger
TGCCATTAAGCCTCAATCCCCCCCCCCCCCCCACTAGTATGCTTCCATCTGCAGGTTGCTGCCAGATCAGAAAGACTTATATTTGTCTCATTTTTCGTACATTTAAGTATTTAGCCTACAATTTCCATTAGTAATCATTACTAAGCAATCTTTGGTGCCCTTGGAGCCCTCTCCGGTGATCGGTAGAACTAGCCGTTTTTTCCTTAGGGTGTTTATTATATAAGCGGTTCCTTTACTTCCAGATCCTCCTATTCCTTCCCAAGCCATGATCTTTACTAAGTTGTCTGGTGTAACATTCAATTCGTTTCACTCTTTCCTCTTGACTATGCCGATGGTAGACTCTCAGCATACGGTTTCACTATAACCACTCACATCAGTGATAGAAAAATTTAATTATGTCGAGCTTTAAGTTTATGGCCTTCTATCCATGTGATTTCTTGGGTTTTCCAGAGACGTTATGCGTATTTATGGAAAACATACAAAGTCATTGGGGATGTCTGGACTAGGCCAAAAGACATATATAGAGATTGAAGTGCCGCCATTGGGGCTACTTGGTTAAAGTACAGCACGCTTCCCCAAACTCATTAAGAAACGAGTATAAAGTTATTTTCTTCACGCAACTCAAAGTTCAAATGCAATTTGATTAAGGCTTACAGCATTATGTTGGGCTGACTATAGCGCAGAAACAGACACAGTAAATAATGGATACATTTTAACATAAAGACTTGTTAATAATTGGTCAGAAGCATGCACAACGGTTCCTGTGCTGAGCGTTTTCTCGAAGTAAATGTTTACGTACTTTGTGGTATAAAGTTAAAACTAATAGAGGCATATCGCTCTAAATAATAGAAAGGTAAATTAGAATTAAATCATAATCGGAAATTGTATGCTAGAAATAAAATTGCAATGCAAACAACCTTTGTTTACTGAAGTTTCATACGAGTAATGTCGCCCGGATTCGAACAGACAAACTAGTCTATCACAACATCACTGCATTTAACGAAATGGGCACTCATTCGTTTGGGCAAAGGAAGTGGACCAGCAGCTCCTTCGTTAAAAGTTGTACAACAGTGAGCTTGTGAACGACTGATGCACCAGTTCGATTCCGGGTAACGTAATGGTGCATTTCTAGTGCATGGTTTTCACTCATGGGTTATTTCCAATTTACCTTGATAATGGTAACACAGCATATGTGAAATTTATATTATCAGTGGTTCAGGTGAATCAACCACGGGCCATTAATTTTTAGGAAATGATAATTATTTGTAAGGAACATTTGATATTCCTTACCAATAAATGGTTTATTTAACCAGTGAGTAATACACACACGAGGAGGTAGTTAGTTATACGAAAGTGACAAACCCTCACACAAAAATGGTGGGCCATCACGTCAGTGTATAAAAGGGGTATCCTCTGCGACAAAGTACAAAATGGGCAGCGCATCCACTTGACACTGTTCAACAAAACATTATCCTCTAAAACCTTTTCCTTGACTGGCTGCCCACAGGCCTTTGGAACATGGCACGTCACATGACAGTTCTGGGGCAGATAACAATGAAAAGAAAGGCTTTTGGACAGACGTTTTTGACATTTTTCGAACGTTTACAATCTTTCCGTATCGTCTTGGGAAACCAAGCAAGTCTGCTTTGGCCATGAAACACTTAACTCTTGAACCCGCTTCCAATAGGAGATTTTTCTTTCCTGCATTGTCTCAAAGAGCATTTCTCGTTTGTCAGGCATCCAACCGAAGCTATTGTGCCAGGGAAGCCCCCTGATAACAAACAAGTAGCAGAGCTTGATTAAAGTCACAGCCAAGGAAACCTCCAAAAACCATAAATTTCACCCCAGAAGCAGCGAGGAAAAGATCATACAGACAAACTTAAATCAAAGCATTACCTTCGAAAACCGAGAAGATGGATCTAAATGAACCATGAAAGCCTAAACATTGTACCAGCAAACCATAAAAATCGCAACGAACCGTAAGCACAATAAAAGGTAGAAATGTTTTAAATAACCAAGCTAGTAGAACAACGAACAGATGAGCAAATTAGCACCAACTTCAAATAGATACCAAACAGAGTCATTAGCATCTGGTAAAACGTAAATTGTAAAATTTCAAAAGCAAATTAAGAGTAACAAACTCGAATTATGAGACAAAGGAAGTAACAGGCCCCAAAATGGTCCAAAATAATTACATCTAGAATTGAAAAAATAACTGCGCTGGAAACAAGCACTGAAATGGCGAAAGTAAGCTGGACTCCCTAATGTACATCAAAGAAAGTAGACCAACAGTCTGTTTAATCCCGGACTAACGCGAGTTCCGTGCTTTACCCACTAGCACTACGCGTGTTTTTAAGCAATAGTCTCCACTAACGCAAGCTCTGCTAAAACGGTAGGGCTTAGGCGTGCTTGGGAATCGTGGGGGGAGGGGGAGGATGTGGGGCTAAGCAAGAAATCTTGCATTCTGATTGGCCCATGTTATTGCCAGGAAATAACGTCAATGCCAAAACAAACCCATGGATAGACGAAAAAAGGAGGTACTAATAGGTATCATTAAGAACGTACATGAGTCGAATACTAGCAACTAACAAGTGAATTAAAATAAATTTTTATTTACATTTCATTTTCTGCATAATTAAAACGTAAAATATTCGTTTGGAATTGAGTGTTTCGACTTTTATCTCAATGATATTCTTAGAAAAAGACGCAATCTCCATTTTTATTATTGAAACGACCGATTATGGGCAAAATAGCCCATTTCAACCTTTTTATTTTTACTAGTTTTGGCTAGCCAATGAAAAAATAATTCTTTGGTTTTCAAGCATTTGCCGATTTATAAAATTCCTAGGAGTTACCTTTTTTGTCTCTAACATTAAAGGAAATTATTGAGTTTTACGATAAGTTAACCATAAATTGTCCGATTTTATCTTTCCAGTACGCCATTCTAATTGTTTTTAGAGTATACTACTAATCTCTAATCGATAGCTTAAATATTTCTACAGTAATTTATGAAGTTCACAGAACGTCATAAAACTACACATTGTGACTAGAACTGCAACAATTTCCTTGTTACTCAACTTAATTGGTATTTTATAATGTTAAGATTTAAGTAGGTCTGTTCCTTAAAAGCTGTTTACTGTTTCGTCATACAAAATTACTTTTTACGAGCAAAACGCAAAGTTTTTTTTAAACTTTGAATCTGTTCAGTCTGATGTCTGCGTAGCAGGGAGCAAAAAAATTTTTGGATAAAAACGCATTATTTTTAATCTGAAAAAAATATTAACAGAAACTGCCTCTCCGGGACTCGAACCCATAACCTTTAGCCTACTAACCGAAGTAGCAAAATATTTAAATTAATTAATAATAATTTTTTTTGATGGGGAGGACGAGGAGAATCATATTTCAGCATCAGGTCGGAGAAATTCTGTTAAGAGGTGTGCATTAAATACTTTTAATTTTACCCTTAACATCGAGTATAACATTTCGTGAGCTGCTGCCTAGTGAACGATGTGAGTGGAAGGGCTCGTTGCTACAGGCTTCATGGAAGCTGATAAAGAACTATTCTGGGATAGTAAAGAAACCATATAGGATGGCTAGTTTACTAAAGAAACAATATGGTTTAGTTCAGGAATTAATAGTCTAGGAAGGACCGCTTTTACCAAGCTGGGTAATGTTTCTGAGCTACCATTTTAACGTAGCACTGATGATACCGTTAACCAGTGTTTTCTATGTAGAGGCACTAATTAGGCTTATATCGTACAATGTACAGTCAGAGGCATTCCCAATGTCACATTCGCTGCCCGATGCTTCCCTGCTTGGCTAAGCTTCTCAGCACATTAGGTTGTTCTATGTTAACGAAGTAGGAGGGGAGCGCTGCAGTGCGGAGTGTTGAGTGTTGGCATATTATTTACGTTTGTTGTTCCCCAGGTCCAGCGCAAAACTTTTAACTGAGGTCTCTTTCCCCAGACCCATAAACTAATTATTGAGGTGTAATAAGCTTACAGGGTGCTTAGTTCAGTTTTACTGACCGTTGCTTTCCCTGAGTATCAGTTTTGCTATCAAATCTATTTCTAATGAGATCAAATGGAGAACTGTGAGTAGTTCTTATAATCCTAGATGCTGCGGCGATTCTGAAAAAATAAATAAATAAGAAAAATATCATGAACCTGATCTTGCCAATGGCGGCGATGCTATATGGGGAGGGGGGACCCCAAGGCTGGGCAATGCCTCGTAACTTTGTTCCGTTACTTAAAAGTAAAAAATACAAATCCATAGTTGTTCGTATTAATACAGCTGTTATATTAACAAAACTAAAATATGTCAGAATCGAATATTAAACTTTAATACCCAGCTGATTAAAAGAAAGTTGGCAGTTATTCATAGTCTTGGATGGGGGACGGGGTTGTCTATGGCAATCATATTGGTTCTGGTTTACTCTGAATAAATACTAAGACAGTAGCCCACCCAAGCCCCCCCCCCCCAGCTAGTTTATTTGGCGTCACTACAACCTTTCAAAAATAGGTGCCAGAATACTGATATTTTCTGTGCCTGCAGGATGAAATCACTGCTTACTGACACACCGTTGGCTGGCTGTGCTCACGTATAAAGTAATTGTATATTTGACACCCCCCTCCCCCACTCCCGTTGCGTTGCCAATGTTGACAGGAGCAGGCTTATGTGGTTTTTATTATTTATGTATGTTTTCAGAATCGCCGCAGCACCTACGATTGTACGAACTACTTACAGTTCTCTATTTGTTCTCAGTGGAAATAGATTTGACTAAATGTAGCAAAACTGTTACTCAGGGAAAGCAACAGGCAGTAAAACTGAACTAAGCACCCTGTAAGCTTATTACTTTTTGACTAGCGGAATGGGAGATGACATCTGTCAGCTTCATATCAACGGTCTATGTAGAAGTTAAAAATCTAAAAATATTACAGGGAATATTGTTTGGTAGCTGTGCCATCCTCTTCGTTTGCTAACAGTAGCCCAACACTAATTTTGTTTGCTGCACGACTGGGAGTAATTGGGAGAAATTTTATCGGAGCAAATTTTATCGGACCCACAGAAATATGTTTTACTGTATGTAGCAAAACTGTTACTCCGGAAAACCAACAATTAGTAAAATGGAACCAAAGAGCACCTGTAAGAAACACCTGTATGCTTACTTTCCAGCTTAAAAATTCGTATAAGGCAAACGTGGGCAGGCAGGATAGGCGATAGAATCCGTCACCTTAAGTTTAATGTAAGAAAGAGAACATTTTATTATACATTTTCACATTTTTCCACATTTTTGGGGGGTAGATCAGTGTCATATACGTTTTACGGGGTTGCGAGGTGTGACAAATGTGCCACAGTTGAGCAAAGGAGGTCAAATAGCGCGACATACTTTTTTAATGGTTCTGTATTTTTTTACGAATGTTTACTAAGATATTCTCATACAGGTAGTACTGTATCTCATGTGAAAGAAAAACAAATCGTATACCGTAAAAAAATAGGGCACATTTTCTGGATTTCTGTCATTGTGATACTTGTTATTTTTACTACCCTCCACATCCAATCTTAATACAGAACTGGACTCACAAACCAAAACAAAGAGGCAAAATTGCCAACTTTGCTCTGACATCAATTGAATTCTTTCCGAGTTTCTATGAATATATTGCTCAATTTTATGTCATTGCACCTTGTCCAGAATTCAGTGAAACGGGACTAGTTAGTGATGCCATGGACGTGACACATACATGAGTTTGTCGTTAGTCCGGACTAGTTAATGCCCTACTCTTATGATGGCACTACCGTTAGTACGGGACTAGGTAGATGCCGTTTACAGAGACTGAAAAAGTGAAATGGTAAACTTAAAATAACACAGCAGGAAAATGGCATAAACTTCCACTCTTTACCCGCAAACAACGTTGACCAACAGTTACAACCACATACGCAAGGTGCAACGGGGACAACAAAGGTTAAGGCATGCGTGGCAGGACAGACATGAAATGTTGAGAATGTACAGATGGGTACTGGGAAGTAATCTACCCGATTTGCTATGGTAAAATGGTTCAAGGTAAGATTAGGCTTAGTGACAAGACTCCGAATGTGAGCATTTTACTCCTACAGGATATTTTTCACATGTGAGGGAAGTCATAGCAAAGCAGTGGGAATGCCAAACCCTCAAGCCTTGCATCACTTCGCTGCTTTGACTGAACAACGGAGTAGTGGTTTTAGTTGTTTTAATCACTAATGGGTGACACTGCTTCATCCAATAACGTTTATCGTAGACTTCAAAGCAACCTATTTTACGCCGAGCTTCAGTTTAACTGTCAATCGCAATTTTAATTGATTCTAACTGTCTTCAGGCCACGTTAGAATCAATGCTAATATCAAACTAATAGATACATGTGTAGAGAAAACTCGTGGGCATCCCAACGATTTTTGTAAACTTTTTGGTGTTGTAATTCGGTTGAAAACGGGTCAAATTCGATATTTCAGACGAAATAGAAGAGAAAACAATGTATTTATTTTCATTTACCATGACAAGGTACGCCCATGAAAACTGAAATACAATAACAATAACAGGGAAGTTAGGAAGCTGTGGGTGCTATTTAAACACTTCCTACAATTTAAAATAAAACGGTTGTACAGATTACTAGAACATAATCACGCTGTTTTAGGTGTTCAGAACTGTTTTCGTCCTCATATGTTTCACTTTCGTTTAATATTTGCAGATTCAAGCGTATTTCGATGTCTTTTGTATAGTAAGATGTCAGACTGCGTGAGTGGGGAATCGGGCTCTGAATGTTTGAGATCAAAGACCAAAGCCCTGCGGCTCAGCAATTAGACACGGCCAAATTAGGTCCATTTTTCTCTTTGTCCTGCAATGAGTTACGTATCAGCGTGGCTGAGTGGTGCGGCTTCGGCCTATGGTTTCTATGAGCCGCAGTTAGCCACAGAGACAGTCAGACCACGGACCAAAAGACCACGGATATGGGCTTACTACTTTGTTAATTTCACAATTACTCTGCCCATTTTGACTTTGAGGCCTGTAATGAGTTGAGTTCTGCAGAAGACTGGGGACTTAGGAAATTATACTTCGTTTTGTAAAGATGACTTTTAAAAGAGAAGTTTTAACCATTAAGATACCTTCAAATTTATACGTATCCTTTTCTCTTTTATTTTACTTCAAGACATCCTAAACACATATTTTGTATTAAAGATGACTTTTATTGTATACCTATGTATTGAATTACATATCAGTTGGATGATCTGGGTCTTTTCAATATTTACAGTATGTACAGGTATATGATATGATCTAGATTTGGGGTTTGGTCAACATCTCTGTAATGTATGGTGCAGTGGTAACCCGGGCCACGGCACTGTGACTGAGATTGGCGCTAATGACGTAGTGTGTTGCAGCAACATTAAACGTCAATCGCCCCCGCCTCACTACTTCTTATGGATTTACAAATGGGTATAAATGCAGCACAATATTACAATTCAATTTCAATCAAGTTATAAAAGTGAAACCGTATAGTGTTTTTGTTTTGGCAAACGATTTTGATTGTCTATACTTTAATCACCTAACGAAACTTAAGAGCTATCACCGTTTCTGAAAAATTTACGAAGAATGGTGCAAAATTGTAATTATATTGAGTATCTCACGCGTTTTTTTGTTTTAGTCAATATGAAAGGGGTATTTTTTGGCGCATCAGCCAGTCGTAGCCCGCATATTCTGTCAGGCGCTGTGACCTACCAACCAGGCGATTAATAAGTGAAAAGCACTCTTGTGCAATAAACGATAATCAAAAATAGTTGGTAACACACTAACCTAGAGTCGCATACGTAAACCTGCTAAAAAGGCTTAATGTATTCCTTGTTAAAGAATGAGAAGATAAATTAAGTAAGTGCATTCGATGTAAGTTAGGTTACATTTGACTAGTGGTCAATAGGACATCGGTGTCTAAAACTACTTCTGGTTAGTACTGATGCTAACTAGAGAGTGTAGTAATTCGAAAGATGACGACAGAATTGATTGTTAGGCCCGATTCGTTTATTGACGCTATCGGTAACGCATTACACAATAATAAAATTGCTTCGCAGTAGCTATACAGTGTACTTACACGTCCGCAATGCATCTTCACTCTAGGAATTGTCACTTGTAAGTTACTTTAACCGTTTTAATGGCTAGACTGTATTCGTTTCCATAGCAACCAAGACAGCGAGCAACAGACTGAAGCTTAGACGGCAGTTGGCTTGGCCTCCGACAGCAGCAAAGAAATTTGCGATTAGATAAATACGAATAAATAACGAATATGAATGTAAAAACGTATAGCTAATTTAACTGCTACATAAATATTTATTACAATTTTACTAACACGTAAATTAAACATTTTTAGTGAAATTGTGGATCGTTTCTATGGAGATGCAACCTGTGAACGTCTGCATACTGAAGAGTATTAAAAAAAGAGAAACTGAAATTCCGAAAGTGAAAGAATATTTTACGTAAGCCTCAACTAATGGTCTCACTAAAAAATTAATAAAAGTGCAACAACATTAATATAAAATACAGAAATTCTTCCATAATATTTGTATCTGATTTATTAATAAACTGATATAGTAATTCTGGCGTGATACTCTGATTAAATACACCTTCTGCAGCGGGTAGTTATCGTTCTTTTTGGAGCACTCAAGTTTTTGCCCGTTAAACACGTTTGTGCTTGAATTGGCAATATGTTCTCTCGTAACTTCATGACTCGGGATCTTAATAATTAGCCAACACAAGCACTCACTAGTTTAATGGGAGCAAAAATATTTGTCCCCAAAAAATTATCGATAAGCTACCCTTGCACTCGGGATATTACGTATGATAAGTTAACAACTCTGCTCTGACTTACCTAACCAAACAGCTACGGCGATGTGTACCCATTTTCTCATTGTTGGAAAAAAACCTTCCAGTTTTTCATGAAATCTGACTAAACTACTCACAGAGTCGGTTGTCTTCTTATAGCTGCTAATAATTTCGCTCATCCATCAAGGATGCAACACAGACAATACGGATGCTTATCTAACAGTTAACATTGATGGATTATTCTAATGATGCAGAAGCTTCTAAAGGAAGTTGCCCTCATCAACAATATCGGGTGAAGAATAATGATCCAAACAAGCTGTGAAAAGCCCTAGAGCCCATTTAATGAATTTAGTAAAAAAAAACATTAAAACATTCAGTAAACGCTTTGCATCATTAGCGGCTTTTTAATATCCAGTACAGTTTCATAAAAGGATAAAATTGTCAAATATTAAAATCAAAATGGTTTTATAAATTACTTCAAAAGGCAACTTGTTTTTAAGGGACTAAAATCACTTCAGGTGATTTCAATAATCGTTGTACACTTCTTGAAATTTTTTGTTTGTACAATTTGTTTTTATCTTTCAGTGTCATTTACTGAGTAATTGCAGTAGAACTGCCCTATCTCTTTAATGCTTGCAGTGTTTTCCTAATCACCTAAGGTTGTTTATTGAAGCATCTAAAGGTAGAGCTAAAGTTACCTTTATCGATAGGCAAATATGTTTAAGAAGCGTCAGGTAGGGTCAGCTACACCACTGAAGCCTGACCCCGTGCTAACAAACAATTAAGTGTAAGTACGTACGCAAAACAAGAAACATCAGTCTACCTCATCGTCTGGTAACGCATAACATACACATTAGACGTAACTTGTCAGTAAACACAGCTACAAACATACCTAAAACTATAAAACCAATACATGCAGATAGTAAAATAATAATAATAGTTAAAATAAAATAAATAATAGTTAAATAATAATAGTTAAAATAAAATAAATAATAGTTAAATAATAATAATAAAAATAAAATACACATCACCATCATAAAAACTTTAAAGTTTTAAAATGTTAGTTTAAATATTCCAGAATGGCCTGCACAACCTTGTTCAGTAACGAATTCCAAATTTCCGCTATATTTCGGGTATATAGGTTATACCAAATTCTACCTGAACATTATTGGTAAACACTTCAGGACAGAAACCATCTGGTTAGATCAAAGAAAACATCTGTGGCCCCTTTCCGTACATTATTTAATTCATTGCATTTACAAATTCGACTCTTGTGTCTTTACAGAAGTCGACTTTCGTCAGTTACCATTTGAACTGAAATGTCCGAACGTCTCCACTGAAAATTTTAGGATTCCAAGGCCGTATACCGGCCACCCTGCAACACTGATGTGGTTGTCCAGAACGGCATGAGGTAATTTTTTTTTGCATGAATTAGATGTTAACCCTCTCCAATGAATGCAAAAGTCGAAGGGTTCATTCCTTAAACATAGAATTCAAGGCTGTTATTTTTGTTCAAACATGAAAATATGGCTGAGGGGCGAAACCTCGTCCTTTAATTACAAAGGTTAATTTTTGTCTCATGAATTTTGCTGGTTAGGCCCACGGGCAACGAAAATAGGTTTGTATACATATTTTATTAGCCGAGCTTCGTTTTTGTTGGGTTTGTTGTTTTATAGGAAAGATATTGCTTCTCCGTCTTGGATACAATCAAGTTCATCCAGTAATCCTTACTTGATCATACATCCTTGATATGGATCAAGGGATCTATCGTATAACAAGAAAACCTATTCTCATTCCAGTAAAGTTGAATTCTTTCGAAACAAACCAAAAAGAAAAGAAAGTAAGCAAAACTTATGCATATTTGTTATGCATATATGCAATGGAAAAAAAACTCAATTTTATTCATATTTGATGGGCTGTAAAATACATAACGAGTTGGCTCCATTTCTGAAAATATTTGTTTGGCTACAGCAAGTAATCCCTTTCATTTTCATGTCTTATCACAAAGAGAAGTTGACTTTGACTAACCGCTCCCTACTACTCAATTTGATTTCAACGGCCTCTCACTATTCTACGTGATTTGAAAAATAAATCGTCACCCAGATAAGGGCTCATTCCTTCCCTTCCTTTGTTCAAACATATCACGGTGATAACGACGGTTTATCAGTTCAGCAAATATATAAAGAATTGTTGACAGTTAAATAACGGAGTGAATATCCATCAATGTAACCACAGTCTGTGAAATGCGGAAGTACATATTTTTTTAATTTTAAAAATAGCTTTGACTAAATCATAGACATTGCTT
>JAHWFP010163320.1:0-11150 GCA_023313725.1 Lithobius niger
TTTCAGCATGCCATCTAAGTCTTTTCCCACCAGGTGCAAGACATTCGGGTTTGATGTTTAACGGCCCTGAATGTTCATTGGGGGTGGGGAGTGGTTAGTACGACGACAGACAAAAATGACAAAGATGTACAACCAGACGTCTCATTTTTTCTTGATCGTGCCTGATAAAGACTGTTAATATACAGTCGAAAATTTACAAGATACAGGCAGTATCATCATTTTGAAAGCGAGCGTGATGAATAATTTCTGAGTTCCAGGCGATTCCAGTGAGTTTCAAAGTAATTCCAGTAAGCCTAACGGTTTATTTTAAGAAATTGACTATCAAAAATTCACTAAGATTTTGTTTATATCTTTGTACTTTTGGAATTTGCGTACTTGTGCTTCATTATATAATGGCTTGTATATTTTAAAGTAGACATCTGAATGTTTTTCAAATTTATAATAGTCAGCAAACAAATGATGGAGATTCTTACTCTGAAAGTTTGTTAGTTACTACTTGTTAGTTACGTATCACACTCATTTTCAAAAAGATATAGTTTACACAGTATATAGCAAATTAACAGTGGATGGTAGGACTGTGTTCATCTGCCTTCTTCATGTTCAGTTCGTGTTCTACTCACTACATCGTTGTATGTAGTTTTGAAATTTGGCACTTGCTGTGGCCCTCTGTAATTGTTGCCGTTTATTCCAATACTTCCAGACCCTAGCGCTAAAATCTTTGACTAAAGGACTAATGCTGGGATGTGACGGTCCTTGTCCTTGATCCACGATGTGATTGCAGAACAGATGAAACTGAAGAGGCTCTGAAAAATGTCACGAACACGAAAGAAGGAGTTTTCAGTATCTCATGCGGTGGGTGTGAGGCCACATACATAGGTGAGACCAGGAAGGGAATCCACACGAGAATGAACCGACACTAAGCAGACACCAGAAATAAGATTGAGACGAATAGCATAGCCACCCACTGCATGGAGACTGAACAGCGTATTGAACGGAAAAATACTAAAACTCTCCTGGTTTTAAACATAAGGAGTGACTTGCATTTTCGTGGTCTAGAATCCATTACTATCCAGGAACATGCAAGAATAAATGCCAAAATTATGAATTTACAAGGACCGTCGTACCCCAGCATTAGTCTTCTAGTCAATAAAGATTTTAGCGCTAGGCTCTGGAAATATTGGAAGAATGGCCACACAATTACAGAGGGACACAGCAAGCGCCAAATTTCAAAACCACAAACGATGATGTAGTGAGTAGAAAATGAACTGAACCTGACGAAGCCAACAGATAAACAGTCCTACCACCCACTGTTTATATGCTGTCGAAAATTTGCTAGATATTGTGTAACTATATCTGACTTTTTGAGAATGAGTGTGGTACGTAACGAACGAGTAGTTCCCGATCGTCATCGATAATGGTGTATTGCCTATTGCCACCCACTAGTCACAAGCAGGAAATTCCATCCATCAATTTATTAAAAGCTAATTAGATAACAGCCCCACTAATGGTTAATGCAATCCAAACCATCTGTCACCAGCGACCTAGCAAAATATGGATTACGTAAACTGTGCGTTCTACACGCACACTTCTGCGTGGTATAGCACTTCTGCATCATCAGAATCACTGTCTTGTTGCTGAAATGCTTATGTTGGCTAGTTTTCAAGCACTGAAAAAGTGATTTGCAGCAACACGAAGCAAAAAAATGTATTCTTTTTTTTTCGTTTAGTTTCAAGATGGCCTTGAACATGGAGACTACTAAACTGACGTGAGAAAATGGCTAATATTTCAGAGTAACTGTCGACGCTAATGAGGCTAAAAGGCGCCGCACAGATAAATAGTTCTACATGTTTGCTGAAACAGTAACATACAATTCTGGCCTTAAAATCATGCAGATTAAGAACTACAAGAAAAGTGGCCAATCGATGTGAAAGGTGTGGCTGTATGTGTTAAACAGCACTGCGAAAAAGTGCTGAAATTCTTCTTAAGGCCAGGTTTAGACCTGTTGAGAATTTTTAACTAAAGGATGCACAATTATGTAAACAAGTTTCTTTCGAGTGCAATATTATACGATCTTAAAAAAAAAATGGCATTATGGCATTGGACAAGCACATCGGTAGAGAAAAGGGTTATTCAGATTATTACAATTATTTCATTTTTTCTGACGAAAAATATTTTTTAGTGAAGAAAGCAAATTTCTAGGTTCCATTGTTTTTGTTCTAATAGAGTGACAGATCTAGGCACGTGCAGCAGGTGCCGTTGCACCAATATTGAAATTAATAGATCATATTAAGAGGTGTCTTAGTTTACACTAATTATCCAGTGTGCACACCAGTTACTAAAAACAAACTGTTTTACCATCACGACAATAATCTGACAGTATGAGAAACTTACTTTCAACAACAAAAGTTCTGCCTTTGCAATATTAAAATTCGCAGAAAATAATCTTTACGATACGAGTTTAGCATAGTTTCTAGTTTTAGTGGTAAATAAAAATGTTAGTATTATTTTTTTTTGTTCTTTTGCCTAGGAATTTTTTTGGGAGGAGGGGAAGAAGAGGCATTAGTTCTCAGAATACACCTACACAGATGCAATGTAAATCCCGCACTGTACAGAGTTACAGTACGACTATTTCAGGGATGAAAGGTGCTTTGGGTATAACAGGAAAAACTACTTGATGCCATGTTTTTTTTTTAAGTTTAAATTTATTTTTAGGTGCTCTGCAAAGCTTGCAATTGTTGCCTTTCAGACTACATTCTCTTTACTGAATCACAAGCCCCTTGTGCTTTTTACCATAGTAAACTACATAGCTTACTGGAATATGCAGGCCAGGCACGGTTGATGCACTACGAGGACAGTGATAAACTGGATAGTTGCCCAGCTTGTGCCTGATCCCGAGAACACGTCCTATCCCAATTTCCACTGTTCGCATACTGGCAAATACAAGGTGACTATCCGATCATGTAAGTTTTTAACAGTGACAACCCGACCACAAGAGCTAATTTACCTCTCATCTCATCAAACAATTGCAACCACAAAGTTAAATTATTCAAGAAACGTTGCCAATCTATTCCCGACCAATGAAAATTTCCTTTTTGTGTAGTGAACTACTGCGATAATATACCCAAATACACCATCCAGGCAACCTCTGTGCTCCCTATCTAAGTAAAGACTCGAAGTCCTTTGCCCCTACAAACCAACAAGGACTGGTAGATAGGAGGGCCACCTGTTATCAAAAGCTTCAAGCTTACTAGCAAGTTTTTATTAAAATTTGAGACGAATACTGGACCTTTTCATAGCAGTCCTACTTACCTAGTATTACATGCATGCCATTGTCCAATAACTGCTTGGCTACTTCGAGACCAATGCCACGTCCACCGCCAGTCACTATCGCTATTTCACCTTTCCGGCCTCTGATTCCTTTAAAACAAAACAAAAAAATGAACATGTTATAACTTAGACGTCCTATAGCTTACAACACCACGGAAAATTATATTATTATTATTATAATTATTATTATACGAGTGCAAAGTCAGCTTTCCGTAAAAGTATCACCCCTCACAAACTTTTCTGCAATCAACGAATGCAGCAAAAAAACTATGCTCACTTTTCCGTTCCGTTTCAGCTACAATAACACAAGTTACGCAATATAAGAATAAAGTTCAAGGGTCTGATGGTTGCAAGATTGCAGCATAACAGAAAAACACACATTTCAGGGAAAATTTTGACATAGGCGGCATTCGGCATTGCAGAATTTCCCCAGGAATTAAAGTCAAAGTCACGTTTCTGATTGACGATGTGCAGTTGGAAATTACGAGGGAATGACCCAAATCGATGTCATGTTCAGTGCAGTAAATGGCCACAGTACTGAAAATGAAATGTTCAAAAATGTGATCCCGAATTGCTGAATTAATTGGTTACAATAAAAACACTTATTCCTCGACAAGCCACAGTTTACAGCATTTCATCACAAACTGAGTAGCACCTTCTTCGTTGGTTTGTAATTGTAGAATTTTTGCTATACACTTAATTTTTGAATTATTAGTACGGATTTCTGATATTTTAAAACATACCGATATTTAGCAAATAAACAACAAAATATCAAGCCAACCAGGTATGAACATGCGTTGTAGCACTTTGCATTGCAGTCAGTCACCCCTCAAAAGTTGCTGGTTCGGCATCTGCCGAGTTGCGTTTGGATGCTGGATCTCGAAGGGATTAACGACCTTTCTTGTAATTTTCACAATGCAGAGCAACAGAAGTTTGCTGACGACATTAAATTTCACTCTACCATCATTTATACACAGGACAACTTGTTGAGCCAGGATGAAATTGAAGGACTGTCTCCACCAATAATGTAAAATTTGTACTTTTACAATGAAAGGTGTTCTCTTCCACCAGGGTAATCCTGTCAAGGACCTGGTATTTGGTTCCAAACGGGGTTAAATTCGACAGTTCATAGTGGACACATAGCCAGTGCTAATCGTTGTTTGGCTATCACACAAAGGGTCTTCACATCGGGCAGCTTGGATACCACGCTATGTGCCTACAAAGTCTATGTTCGGCCATTATAAATCACATGAACCCTGTCTGGTCCCCATACCTTCTTCAGGACATTGACCATCTTGAAATCATACAGCATGGACGCTTTACCAAATCATTGCCTGGCATGCGGGATCTACAGTACCATTTGCATCTTACGCACAACTGAGCTTGGACTTTCTGGAGCTCCGTCGACTTCAGGGTGATCTCATTTTGAATTTTAAAATTATTCAGGGTTTTCCGCCCATTGAGCTACCCTTTTTTGAACTTGGTCCAGCAATTTGGATCCATGGACATTCCTGCCGACTTATGCATATTACAAGACTCGATTGCCGTTGAAACTTCTTTGCCGTAAGGGTAGTCCCTGCTTGGAATTCGCTGACAGAAGCAGACAGCTTTGGCACCAACCGTGAACATGTTCAGGCACATGTTACAAACACTAGTCACTTAACCGGCTTTCTACAAAGGCCTGAATTTTGTATGAAGCTACACAAGAAGTATCGTAATGTCCACTTTTTTAACTCCCTCTGTGTCGGCCCTAGAGCGGTAACGGTGCTTAATTTTGTGTAAATACTTGATGGGCACATACTAGTGCAATCTTGATTAGTTAAGTTTACCGACAAGGTTGAAATCCAAGAATAGAAGATTAAGAACAAGACCATGGTGCTTACGCCTAACAACCACACGTACAACCGAATACTTTTGTCCAAAAAATGGTCGCGACCACCTGACTTCGATATAGTAAGTAAAAAACAACAATCCAGAGAACCAGCAAATACGTTTCTTGTGCTTTTACTAAAACAAAAAGTTTATTTGTTCAACTAATGTTGGAAGCAACTTTATTTGCACAATTGAATATCTACCCCAACACAGAACTTAAGGATTCCCGCCAAGCTTATCGGCCGTGTGAAGTTGTGATGTCAAACGCCAAGCACTTTTGCCAAGCTAATCCAACCAAGTAATAGTTCGAAGGTTCGTATGAAAATTGCTTACTGCGCCATTTTAATTATTTCATTTAACGTTTCAAGTCTTAGTCGGTGGGACTAGCTTGGCGTTTGATATCACGATTTCACACGGCCGAAAAGCAAGGCGGAATCCTTAACAAGTTTTGTTTTTGGGTAAATATCAGTTATTTTTTAACCAAATTTATGAAATCCAATTTTTTTTTCTTGTAATTATCAGTGATTATTATTTGTAATTTCATTTTTTACGAACCGGTTCGGTACGGTTTTTCTTACAAAGGAAGCTTTGGTATCAGTTTCGATTTCGGTTTTGTTGTTAAAATGATAAAAGACATTTTTAAGCCACAAAAATGTCCCCACATCCATGAGCGACGCTACATTGACGTTTTCGCACGTGCGTCAGTTTTGATCCACTGTTTTGTCCAGGAACGCTAACTTCCAACACACCCTTGCATAAAATGTTGAAGTTAGGCCTACTGTTTTTTGGAAATGCTTTATTTTTTAAATTGTAATCGGAAGAACCTTCTTATAATTTTTATTGGCATTTGTTTAATAATCTAGTTGAAAACAGAACTTCAACATAGTGATCGATGCACCATTCCTAGTGAATTATTCGCGAGTAGCAATCTGTAACCACTGCACTGACCAAGGTGCCTACCGATCGCGAAAGATGTAAACAAGCATGTTACGTTCAGGGAAGTATTTGACAATCCCAATCACCTTAAATATACCTTTAGCGATTATATTTTATGCGTTTTGCTTAATACAAACGTTGGCACAGTGTTGTTCAATTGAGCATTCACGAACGAGACGAAATTCCTCCTGTTTGTTGTTGTAGCTGTCACCATTATTTTATGCTACTTCCATTTCAGACGAAGCCGTCGATTAGTTTGTTTATGATATTTATTTACAAAAGACAACAATTAGTTTTTTATGGTTAAACTTCCCTGCAAAGATACACATATGTACGCAAAGTTGCCTTTTAACTTATTCATACCTGCTTTAAAAAAAACAAAACACCAGTTTTTAAAAGACGTCCAATTCGGTTTCGGTTTATAAGTAAAAACCGAAACCGCGGTTCGGTGTCTGTTACCGACACAGCACTAGTAATTATGAGATGGAAACACCAATCTAGTTTACTAGTCTATTTGCTTTTTTTTTTGTTGGCCTTCGCTAAATTTTGACGACAGCATGGAAGAATATATTTTCATGATACAAAAAAGCGTTACTAGTAACTAGCAGTTAGTAGTTAGTAATTAGGCAAATATCAACGTTATTCACGTCGTATTTTCAACAAGAAAACGTTAAGCTGTGTCACTAACAGTCTCAGCCTTTTCTATCGCATTGTTATTTATCCTCACATGGCTGAAAACATCCAAACTACCTTAGCTGTAAAGACACAACTTGTCTAGTGGTCGCCATGCTCACATATATATTTTATCAGGATGTTACCGTTTATCTTCTTGGCACCAGGCATTGTATATTATTTTTTGTGTGAACATCACCTCCCGGAACCTCATATCGAGGGAGTGGGTTATGGTACGTCATAATAAGTCACATAACGGTGCCACATTTTTAACTCGCTCAATTCCGGTTCTAGGTGGGGGTTGATCCCTTTGACTTTTTAAGTTGGACTTGTCAGTTGTTTACTAGTATTGTTCTTGATGACTTGATTCATCCGACAATGTCTTTGGTGAGATAGAAAATAGTTAAGGCTTTTGGTTTTTACATTGAGGTTTGCTCATTTGCTAACAATGATCTATAGACTGCTCTATTGTTAAGTTGTGTGGCGAACCAGTGTACTGCTTGTATCCTTTTTAATTTTTTATTGTTTCTTTTTCCTGTTATAAGTATTTATTTGGAATAGGGATTTTGCACAAACTTGGAATAAAGGCTGCTCTACAACTAGCCTTGTGTTTTTTTTTCTACGAAAACGAGCCAACCTGGTTGGACGGTAATAGTAGATATGACGAAATTTGAATTTATTCCCAAAGCAGTTAACCCTAGCGAACAGTAGAAGCCTTAATGGCTGCCGTAGTTTAATGCAATTTTAAGACGAGTCCTATCAGAAATCCAGAGTCAAAAATGTAACCAAACCCCTTCTTGAAGCCTGTGTGACCATAAATAAAATACATGTTCGACCTCTGTACATAGGAATCTGCGTCCTAACCTTACCCAGCGAAAAATTTCGTCATAGCATAACATACCGGTCCTTTGGCCTCTTACGCTACGCGCCCCAATTTATTAGCTAGAATTCACTACCACTTGGAGATACGTGGATCAATGGGCCAACCATACATGCAAAATCTACGGTACCCTGGTATCTAGGATACCCGACAAAATACAACAAATCACATAATTTGTTTTGCACTTTCATCTAAAAACCCGCTTTTCATCAGACAACTTTACACTCTGATCAGACAATGTCACATTCTGGATACCAGACACCTTGGTAGATTTTGCATGTACGAGGCCAACACTCTGACTACCGTTAATGAGCGCGTGCAAGCAATTAAGTTTGGGCACCGCCAAAGCAACGACTGATAAAACCTCTGGGTCGTAAGACGCCCCACAATTTGTGCTTAATCTTATTAACTTATTGTTAAGAAAACTACGTGGGAGAGCTTATTCATTTTTACAATGCTATATTCTACTTACGTAGATGTTTCATACTATTTAAATTCTTTTACATTTTTTATTCAATAAGTCTTATGTGACAAATAAGCTCTAACTTCCTTGTTTGTATTCAAGACTTGCGAATGTATGGCCTCCAAGTGGTAAAATAGGGTCAGGGTCTGTTTGGTTACAATGTAGTCCAAACAAAGCTACTTTTAGTCCCCGTTTGGTTCCAGGCAGGTTACGGTATTACTTTTTTTTTCAAATTTAATCACACAGGTAGGCCTCCACCATGTAGTCACAGCTAAGTCTGCATGTAGTTCAACGTGGGACCTTTCGTGTAGTCATGCTAACCATCAGGCCACCTTGACGCCATTGATGAAACGGACTCCAGCCCAGAAGCAGAACTTTCTGCCACATTCTACGACGCCAATTGTGGATAAAGAATTGCCTGCTGTTAATATGTTTTTATCATAATGTATAGGCTAGTTATCCACTAGTTTATTTGTTTTTATTGAATAACTTTTCAGTGCTTTACCCTATTGATCTGGCTATTCCGCCAATGGAAAGGTCTCGTCAAGACGATTAAAATGGTGTATTCGAATGTCAAAGTCGGTCAAAAATTGACGGAAAAGCTTAAAGTTTGTCCAAAGTTTGTCCATAGCGCCCTTCCACAGTAAGCGACGTATAGTGGCACGTTGCATTGATTCTGCTACGGGGACATTTTCAAAGTTGTAGTTGGTTGGGTTTATTATTGCCGGAAGCTGAACCATAGATTTTAACGGATGTCACTCTACGGGTCGTAGAGTGACATCCGTTAAAATCTATGGTACATGCAAAATATACCAAAGTATCTGATTTCCAGAATGTAAAATTGTCTGATGAAAAGCGTGTTTTTAGAGAAAGTGTACAACAAATTACGTGATTTATCGGATTTTCTCTAATGATTTTGTTGGGTGTCCTAAATACCAGGATACGGTAGATTTTGCATCCGTGATACATTCTCTCGATTTTGTAATTACTGCCTAAAAATGCTTTTCATCCCATCTATGATAGATTTCCATAAGTAGCAGCATAAGCTGGCAAAAGCCAGGTGTTACAAGGTATGGCCGCACAAGTAGTGACATAAGGGCAAGCCAAATCAGTACTTATCAGGAAGAGCGTGAATTGAGCTTCTGCTACAAACCGACTGGAGAAATATTAAAAACCATAGATCGTGGTGTAACAAAGAGACCGTTTCAACTTATTTTAACACCTTTTACATCCCAAAAACAGCCTTTCAAACAGTTGCGGCCTGTAGTAAGCATTTTCAGAAAGCCTAGTGTAACTTTTAATTTTTTTCCTGCAATGGCCGTGATGCTGTGCAGCTGGGCAGCATACAAAAGATTCTATTTGTAACATCCGTATAATGAAAAATGATATAGCCTACACATAAGCACAGATTGCATAAACCTTTGCAAATGGGTACGGTTTCGTTGAATAAATAAATACCGGTAAGTGACCTTAATCACACAGGCAAAATCTACCATATCCCCATATCTAAGATACCCGATAAAATCACCGTCATCAGACAAAATCCAAAAAATCATGCAATTCTTTTGTATATTTTCATTTACAAAGACATATTTCATCACACAATTTTACATTTTGGATACCAGACAAGTTGATAGATTAGCATTTGAATTTTGTGTTATCCGTTTGCGAGTTTGTTTGTCAATTTGAAACATGGTAACATTC
This sequence comes from Lithobius niger, assembly GCA_023313725.1. Classification (NCBI taxonomy): domain Eukaryota; kingdom Metazoa; phylum Arthropoda; class Chilopoda; order Lithobiomorpha; family Lithobiidae; genus Lithobius; species Lithobius niger. The sequence goes on from JAHWFP010163320.1 coordinate 9,855, forward strand.
GCAATTTTGTGACGATTTAGTTCTGCCGTAACTTCAAGACATGGGAGTTTTGGTGCAGCAAATTCACGTATTAGAAGATGCATTTTTTTACGCTTGGATGCAGAAGTTCAAGAGGGAGCACTGGGCAGAACCCTTACATCGCAGCATCAAAGCACTGCCATCTGAACACTGGGCAGAAACCATAATAGACTTCTGCCGTGTGAATTTCGAAAATAAACTAAATCTGTCACAAAAACACTACGAAATTTGCTGAAGTTCACAATACGGACTCACTCTCCGTCCAAATTTTCGATACCACCCAAACGACGAAGTAAACAACGTAGTAAACAACGATGTAGTTGAATTGGAAAGCAGAAAAATCCTCAAGACCTGACGAAGATATCTGGGTGGTATCGATCTTTATAGCGGATCGATCTTTTCACAGTATGAATTGCAGCGATGTTTTTCGAGTTAAACTAAATCTCTCGCTCGCCCGAGTAATTGTGATCTTCATAAAATCAATTGTATGCCTAAACAGAATTTTGCCAAATTAAGCACAGGCGCTCGACACAAAACACAAGTAGCGTGATCAAAAAAAAAGAAAAAAACCACCACAACACACAATTTTATTATTATTATTGTTAGTATTGTGTGTTGTGGGGGTGGCCTTTTTGTGTGTTTTTTTTGGTATTTGTGTAGTTTAAGCGAACCACGATAAATCGATCAATTTTGGTACGTACCGTCCTAAATCTTCATCCTCTTCTTATTTCACGTTACAAAAATGGGGGGAAATGTTTTTTTGGTTATGTAAACACGTTTTTTAGCTCTCCAAACACGTTTTTTAATCATGTAACACGATGGGCCCGGCCGTGTAAAGCGGCGGCCATGTTCCGGGATTCAGAGTAGCACGAAAAGTTGGGATCGCGAAAACGTAAAGTTATGTTCCAAACTATGCTGTCTGCGTTTTTTGTTGTTATTTTTTTTAGGTTAGGTTAGGTAGGTTACGTTAGGTAATTTCCGTCTCCTTTCAAATCAGGTTTTCTCGTTACTGTCTTCTGCGATATGGCCAGCGCTTAAACACGATTGTAACTATCGTTTTACGTGTTTTCAATGTTTTTTTTTACACCTTAAAACACGTTTCCCCCCGGTTTTTTAATGTGATTTGGCAAGAGGATGATGATATGCGTCGATTAGTAAAAAAAATATGAGTGATTTGGAGTGGTAGGCTTAAACTACACAATAGAGTTATTCGGATATTCGCGAGCCGCCATCTTTGAAGGGTCAAGCGAGGTGACATCCAACTGATTTACGTACTAA
>JAHWFP010163325.1:4284-51831 GCA_023313725.1 Lithobius niger
CCCCCCCCCCCCGACCTTCGAGGGAGAGGAGAGACGCTTCTTCGACCCATAGGAAATATAAAAAAAATCGGGTACCACTATGGCCAAGCTACATTGTCCGCAGACATAATTAAAGGTTTTAGTACACGTGTAACATGAAATCTGTGACACTGCCATAACTCGAGAAAAAAATGAAGATGTTGTAATTCGTATGTCTTTTTTTTTTTAACATTACGCTTTTATTTTTATTTTTAGGTACAACCTATATAAAGGGGGCTAGTCGAATTCAACCCAGTCCAAATCATTCTAAAAGGTATGTGGAGAGTTCAAATAATGACCCAGTAAAGCTGATTGTTGAGATGTCAGGGAACATACCAACTCGTTCTCTCCCCCCCCCCCCCTAGTTTTGGCGTGTTTATGGGGTTTTTTTTAAGACTAACTGTGAGATTGTACTTTATTTAACATAAGCAATAGGGCGAAATCTGTAGTGTACGTCGTCATGTGAATGGCACTATTTGCTTTGGAAATTCTTTTTAAAACGTCCCTTTGCCCCATTGTGGCGAACCTACGATGTTCACCATTTTTTAATGATGGCAGTGCAACTGGTTTCGTGGTAGTCTTAAACCATTCCTGTAAATAATTCAGCTTTCCATAGCGGTCTTTATTTTTTTATTTATTTTTTTTTTTTTACCCCCGACGGGTCTTAAAACATCCTGGTTGGTCTCTCCCCTACCCTCGGTGGGGGAGGGAGAGGGGGGTCAGAAAAGTCATCAACAATCGTCACGTAACTTTTTATTTTGAAGCTCTTAAATCTGCACAATAAATTATGCGAGAATTAGGCTAAAGCTAATTGCATCCAACTGAATGATGTAAAAAGATTTTCCACTCCATTGTTGCCTTTTTTGTTTGCCTGGCCGGCCCCCCCCCCTATCGCTAGTTGACAATATCAAAAAACGTTTCCTTCAGAAGTTGCTTGGTTTGACAAGACCTTTTAAATGATGTATCACTCGACCCCTCTTCTACGAAAGCCGAGAGGTGTCTTCAGACTTCACTTCGTACTTCAAACTTTTCGTGCTTCACTACACACTTCAGACTTCACTACACACTTCAAACTTCATAACACGAAAGCCGGGAAGTGCGTTTTAGGCCTACCTGTCATTTACTAGACTGGCCTTTAGAGGTACATTGACGAGCAAGATTAACGTGTAATGTTTTTATTTTAAAGACAGAATTTCTGATTTAATATTCATTTTTTAACTAACCAGTGCTATAGTAACCAACACTGGTATAGCAAAGGCCTAGTTTTCATTTAACGTCTGAAGTAATAGTTGGTGGGATTAGCTTACTAGTTGTTCGTTGACGGGCGATATCACTTCTTTCTAAGGGGAACACTTTCCGGTCAGTAAATGGGTAACCAAATGGGTGTCAAAAACTTGGCGGCAGCCATTTTAATTTTGATATGACTACTTCGATTGACTGAAACTTGGCGGGTTCTTTCGCCCTTGTGGGTTTTGTTTATGATATCACTCAGTTTGTAATTTTTATAGATCGCCTCTATGGTTTGCCAGTCCCCAACTAGCGGTTTAAACTTTTTGTTTATTGACCGTACGTTTTTTTTTTGATGGGTTTTGTTTTCGTTTGTGTTTTTCGTGCATTTTTTACAACTGTCTTTATCTGTATGCAGACAGCGTCCTTGTCTTGACTCAACACATTGCATACAATTGAAGTAATTGGTTTAACAAAGTCACTAAGAATGGAAGACGATTTTCTGGATCACTGGTGGCCTGTTCCCAACGTTCATAAAAATACATACCCGGTCAAATGTAAACTGTTGTAAATGTAGTACTGTTTTTAAGCAGTACTACTTCCCTGCTTAAAGACCGGAAAATCAGCGGTCTTTACACCCTTTTTCACCTACACGCACGTGACACATTTTATTGAGAATCAGCGTCAGGGCGCAAAGACTGCCTGTTTCAACAAATTTTAGACTGAAGGACCGTATATTTATTTATCCTCACCATCGCCAAATTCGCAAAAACCGTGAAATGCTTTCAGATAATAGTACCAGCCATTGACCGCTAAAATTGCTAATGTAACAATGACAAAATTGAATAATGACTTTCTGACAGTGAGTAACAATGACGTCTGACAATGAGAATTTGGCAGGCGGACCACTAGCGTGGTTCTTGATATTTCTGCCGTTGTTCAGATCTGGTACTTGATTTGCAACATTTTTAGTGAACTCTTCTGCAACATTTACCTTTTGCCCAAAAATTTTTCCAACATGTTCATCGATATTCAGTTTCTTATTTTTATATATAGCTTTACAGTTACTTATTCGTATAACCTAATTCTTTAATAATAATATTAATAATAATTTTATTATTCCATTACAATACATATATGTACTATAAACACTGTAATGCTCGAAGCTATTAATTAATAATTAAAATAGCTTGTGTGAGACAAATATACATCTTGTTGAAATTAAAATTTACGTACAATTTATCATAGTTATTAAAAGGTTTGAATTTAAGAATTTTTTTTATATTTTAGACTTCAAATTTCAGAATTCAACACTTCGCAATGGGTTTATTTTCTTGTAAGTTTAACTTTTAATTTCCGTTTTAATTCATTAATATTCTGGTAATTCATCATATTTCTTGATAATTTATTTAAAATATTTGGTATGTAGTACTTTTTATTTCTTTTCCCATATATATTATTCCATTTTGGTAATGTGTATATTGGCTTATTCATTCTGATATTATCTATTTCAGTAAATCTGCTATTTTTTATACATATTTGAGGCGTAATTATTTGTTATTACTACGTAATCTCTAAGTTCTGTAATTTTAAGTATATTATTAGTCTTATAATTCTATTGCTTTTATTCTTTCCTGTTTTTCAAACAACACTTTGACCATTTTATTTTGCATTCTTTCTATTAAATAGTCTGATGTAAAACCATACAATACAATACCATACCGTATGATACTTCCTATCCATGCGTCATATAAGATTTTTTTTATTTTTTGTGTCTAATATATTCTTTAATAGATGGATTTTTGGTAGTATTTGTCTTATTTTCGTTATGACTTGAATTATGTGCCCTTTGAAATTCCAATTTTTTTTATTTCCATTTACAAATATCTTGCACTGGTCTTTTTTTCCAAATTTATGCACTTCTTATTACATTTTTTATTTTCGTGATTTAATTCTAAATTTGTGCAATTTTCATAGTGTTTATAACTCGTAATCCTTCATTTTTTTTCATTTTAGGGGCTGTAATATCCATGTGTATAGTTTTTTCATTGCTAATAAATAATTAATTTACAATAAACCAGTCATTCAGTTTATTAAGTCATATTGTAGGTTTTTAATCATGTTTTCAAAATTATTGTTTATTGATATCATTATGGTATCATCTGCAAACAGTAACATTCGTGTTTTTTTTTTAATATTTTCTGAAATATCGTTTGTATATATTAGGTAAAGCAGTGGTCCAAAACCGATCCTTGAGGTACTCCAAATTTAGTGTTGTTAAGACTACTGCTTTTTCCACATAGAACTTGTGTTTTATCGAAAGTATCAAAAGCTTTCTGCAAATCCACTAAAATTACGCCTACATATTTTCCATCATTTAATGCTGTTGTTATAATTTCGTTTATTTCTATTAATAAATTCGTTGTACTCTTATTTTTTGTGTATCCATACTGTGATTTTGAAAAAATGTTTATTTTTTCTAGAAAGTTTCTTATTTTACTTGCAAAAAATTTTCTAATATTTTATCTATTATAGATTGTAAAGCTATTGGTATGTAGTTATACAAGTCTACTTTATTTCCCTTTTTATAAATCGGTCTTATTATTTGTACTTTTAGCATAATTAGCATAAATTGTTAAATCTGTATTAACAAGATGATAAACGATAACACCTATCCAGATAAAATATATATGAGCGTGGCGACCACTAGACACGTTGTGTCTTTACAACTAAGGTGGTTTGGCTGTTTTCAGCCATCTGAGGCTAAATAACTATGGAACAGAAAAGGCTGAAACTTGTTTGATCGGGAGACTTTGGTCGCCTGACAACATAAAAGTTCACTATTGGTAACACGGCTTACCGTTTTCTTGTTGAAAAAACGACGTGAATAACGTTGATATTTGCCTAACTACTACTTACCAGTTACTGGCTACTGGCTAACGCAATTTTGTATCACGAAAATAAATTCTTCCATCCGGTGAATAAAGCTGGTTTTAGCTCATTTTACAGTTACTGCTACGGAGAGAAGTGCCCTTTTCATATGGACCTTTCTAATTGGTCAAGTGGTGCAGGGGTTAGGGAGCTCCAAACGACCAAATTGATTGTTTTACATTGTTTTAAACATTGTTATTATGCAACAATGCCAAATTGAACATTAAATAAATCCGTGCGTCTAAGAAATACTAACCAAAATGAAAAAATGTGGCTGCTGTCTTCAAAATGTAACGAAAGCCAACAAAAAATAAGGAAAAGGATCAGAAATCTAGATTGGTATTTCCATCTCATAATTACTAAAAAAAAATGGATTTCATCAATTTGGACCAAAAACATCTGATATCTACCCAAAACAAAACTTGTTAAGGATTCCCGCCAAGCTTTTCGCCAAGCTAATCCCACCGACTAAGACTTAAAACGTTAAATGAAATAATTGATAATTGTGCAGTAAGCAATTTGTTTGTCCTTAACAAGTTTTGTTTTGGGTATTTATGTATATAACGAATAATAAAGGGCCTATAATTGAGCCTTGTGGCACTCCATAATGTACAAATTTCCAGTCATCCATGGTGTCAACAATTCTGACACAGCACATCTAATTTGTTAATTTTCAATTTCAAATTCTATATCTTAATTTTCAATGATGTTGGCCATTTTCCCCCTGATTCCATATAAGCTTAGTTTTTCCTTTAACAGTCCCTTATGGCTCCCACAATTTGGCTCCCACAAATTTACCTTCATTTAAAGCTTTTGTTATATTATTATTTATAGCATTTAATGCATCAAATGTTCCCTTATTTTTTTGATATCCAAATTGTTTAACATTGATTAATTTCAACTTTTCTAGGAAGTTTTGCATATTATTTACAAAATACCTTTCAACAATTTTATTCAGTACTGGCAGTAGAGCAATTGGTCTATAATTATTAATATCATGTTTTTTACCTTTTTTATAAATAGGTCTCAGGACTTGCTTTTTTTAAGTTGTTAGGCTAAATTTATGTATTTATAATTGCAGTAATCAGTTTGACCATGAAAGTACAAGTGTTTTTTGGTGTATTGAGAAAATGTTCAATTTGGAAACCGTCATAGCCCGTATTCTTTTTGCTAATACAGTTATTTAGAGTTACTATAATATTAATAAACAAAAACGGAACGTTAAATGTTTAGAGTAAGGATCTAAAAGTCAAAACCTAGAAGGAACACGGACAAGCTTTGACAGTCAGGGTCTAGGTGTAAAATTTTGTCAGTAAGAGGCTGGTAAGCATTAGACCCTTACTACCCGGTGGTTAGCTTAGTTCTAGTCTCTTCGGACTGAACGTGTGTATGAACGGTTGCAGCCGGTTTTCTTTGTTCTTAGAATATTGTTATGGAACTTTAAAAAAACAATTTTCTTGTGAAGTTTGGCATTTTATCTTTTGATGCTTTAGAATTTTTTATTATATTTCGTAGATTTATGGTAGAGGATTACCATAATGCTCTCTGCCACGAATATGCTGGCATGTTACTAAATTGAAAAATAATTTTCAACGTAAAACAAAGCAGGAAACGTATAACCATACTACCACTTGATCATCACATGGGTCATTGTAGGAGGATTTCCAGTTTTTCGTCAAAATGTATTTATCGCTGACAACCGAGTAGTAAGGGTGTAATGCTTACCAGCCTCTTGCTGACAAAATTTTACACCTAGACCCTGGCTGTCAAAGCTTGTCCGTGTTCCTTCTAGGTTTTGACTTTTAGATCCTTAATCTAAACATTTAACGTTCCGTTTTTGTTTACTAATTCGTGTTACTTTTAGAATTGCAGCTAAACTGTAAAACAGTGCAGTTGACGGTCAAAGCTGATAGTTTAACACAACAGACCCTAGGCTCACCCTTAACTAATCTGGCTATCGGCAATGGTAACAACAGAAACAAATCCTTTAATCTTCAGTCTATGTCTTGCAGCTGACGTTTTCTAATTGGTATTGTTGCATAATAACAATGTTTAAAACAATGTAAAACAATCAATCTGGTGGTTTAGAGCTCCGTAACCCCTGAACCACTTGACCAATTAGAAGCGGCCTTATGAAAAGGACACATCTACAGAGCAATACCTGTAAAATGAGCTAAGAACCAGCTTTATAGGACAAATGGTTTGACCTGTAGAGAGGACAGACGAAAGTATCCCCAGAACAACAACAAGAAGAAGCAGAACAAGAAGTTGTCTATTTGGCCCCTCTCTGCATCTCGGGTTTGGCTGGACCGAATTTCACAATTTTTGGACTGCAGACAGGCCTTGACTAGTCAAGGCTAGATTCCAAATTTGGTTTAAAGATGTTTACTTTTGATGGAGTTATAAGCTCTCAAAGTTGAGAGTTTAACACAGAGGTCCTAGGTCGACCCTTAACCAGTGTTAATTTCGTGTTCGGTTGGTGGTGTTATTGACATTGTGTTAACAATATTTAATTTTGATGTGTATTATTTAGTTTTCGTTCTAACTTTTTTTCCTTTGCACATAAATTACTGGTTGAACAAAATTCTGTGAGAATTTTTGGCATAAATCTTTTGTCTTTTCTTTTGGAAATGCAGTTTTTAATATTCTCTTCAACACTCTCTTTATTTTTTCCATTACCAATTAGATCACTTAAATTCATCCATATTTTTTTACTATCATTTTTATTACTTCTAAAGAATTCGTTATAAAAAGGTTGTTTCGCTTTATTTATTCCAGATTTAGCTTGCTGTTTGTAATTTGCATATTTTTCTTTTAGTTCAAAATATAACAAAGATGGATTTTTAGGTTTACACATTCTCGTCCAAAGCTTATTTTTTCATTTATTAATTCTAATAATTCCTTGGTCGTCCATTCGTTTTTACAGGTATGTTTTGCCGTTTTTTTTCCTTCAGATTACTTATTAGTGTCGCAAATTTTTGTAATTACGTCTTCAATTTTGTCGTATATAATATTTGGATAATTATCTAAGTAAGTCCAGTCACAATTTTCAAGTTGCTTTTCAATACTTTTATTATTATATTTACTACCATAGTCTGCCTTTACATTGTCTTTGTTAACAATAATAATAGTAGATTTGACCACTCAGAGGAGGAAAGGTATTGGAAAGGCGAAGCGACTAACACCAGTCTTAAATTAAAATCACTTAAAACCAAGGCAGTAATACGGTCAGGAGTTTAGTACAATTTCCGGGCTCTGGTTTTGGGTAGATGTTTTTGAATTTGGTACCTACGGTCACTTCAGTCGCCAAATTCCAAAATTTAACAACCTCACTCCCCCATCCCCTTCCCGTGCATACACACCAGTGAATTATAGATGAATACACGTGGTGTCCCCGCTTGGAGATAATTTGACTGTTGGTTAATTCTGTGGTGTTATGTTTCATGCAGGAAAACTAATATGTTGGATCGACTTGTGAAGAACAGAATGTTAAGGATTATTTTTATAGCTATAGTGCATATTAGCTATGTGGGTGGTGTGCTACCCATGTATACACCAGCACTCCATTCTGATGGACTCCATAGAGACGGACTCATCATTCAATATTTCAACCTGGGTTATCATATAAAGAAATACTTATTGTGCTTTTCTTTACGCATGGCGTACAGCTAAGCCTAAGGCATTTGAAGCGCCTCATCAAAAAATTTAATTTGCATCGCAGGTACACTCCAATGGCCAGCGAATCACCCGTGGAAGATATAGTAAAAGCCATATTAGACGAAATTCAAGGAAGCGGTGAATGTTTGGGTTACCGAGCACTTTGGAAAAACATCATTTAAAGGTCGAGAGGGATACTGTGCTACAATTACTTCATATAATTTACCCTGACGGAGTTGAGAACAGAGAAAGACATAGGCTACTGCGCAGAAAATATTGTGCTCCTGGACCTAATTACGTGTGGCACGTAGATGGTTATGATAAACTTAAGCCATTTGGTTTTGCGATCCACGGAGTCATTGATGGTTTCAGTCGTCGAATTCTTTGGCTAGAAGTCGGTCTAACAAACAACGACCCATTAGTAGTAGGAAAATACGATTTAGTGAACTCACGGCTTCAAGATGGCCGCCATCAAGTAAACCGTTTTTTTGGGTACTGAAGGAGTGACGGGACGAAAAAAACGCGAGAGGCCGACTTTACTCAAAATTTTATCCTCTTTCATTTCGATCTGAACAAGTTTTGTAGTGGGAGCGACCGTTTAGGCTCTACCTAGAGGGGAGAAATACCTTTTGGTGAACTCACAGGAACACACAAGATGGCCGCCATCAAGTAAATCATATTTTTGGGGTCAAAGGAGTGATGGAGCGAAAAAAACGCGAGACGTCGACTTTACTCGAAATTTTATTCCCTTTCATTTCGATCTGAACGACTTTTGTCGCGGGAGCGACCGTTTAGGCCTTGCGTAGACTACGTGGGGTGGGTACTTTAAAAAAAATGCAATAGTGAAAAAAAAATTTTTTTTAACCGAAAGGAATTAAATGGAGAGCCCAATCTCCGTTACCGAACTGTACGTGACTCTTCCTCCCTACGGGCGGTAAACAAATATTTGTAGGGTTAAAAAAGCCAGGCGTTTCCTTCTTATAGTTCATAGTGCGCGCGTAGGACCGACATTAGCCAAGAGGCTGATTTATAAACATTGCTAATGCCGATTTTACGGACGTACTCATTCATACATGCGCTCACACATGCATACACACTGGTTGAGGTTTAGAATGAAAAGGAAAGGGAAGGGATGGGATTTGGATGGGGTCACGACCGCCTGCCCACCTTGGTTGGACCTGCCAAAGACCAAAGTCCCCGATGGTATAGCCGACCGTGAAGGGAAGGGGATGGGGAAATATGAAGTAGGGAAGTGGGGTAAAAGGTTAAGCTTCGCTGTTTCTTTTTTGCTGCTTCTAGCCTCGCTTTTTGGCTCTCCGCTCTTCGTTCTCGCCTCTCTCTTGTCTCTTCTTCCGACTTCTTGGCGATGTTTGCTCTTTCTGTAACTGCTTTCCTCCCATTTTCTGCTTTCTTCTCCTCCTCCGTCATAGCAGCCCGCCTCGCTCTTTCCTCTTCAACTCTACGCTTTTTCTCCGATGGCGTAAGTACCTCGTACCGATCCCGGTCAGCCTGTCTCTTCCTAGACTTTCTTTCCTCCTCCCACCATACTGGATCACGCAGCCTTCGCTGCCTGTTCTCTACTAGATTGAGCCTACGAGCTGCTTTCGCATCCTCTTCCGCAATCCTAGCCGCGTTGACTTCGGCTTGGGCTTGGGGCTCGATGCTAATGCTCGCCTTCTCCTCCTCTTCCTCATCGCTCACGATGTCTACGTCCGAGTCGAAGTCATCCACGTACTCCCGATACGACCCAGAATCTTGATGGCCGATGGCGTGGGTGTTAATGCCATCGTCCAGGATGAACCGCTTGTCATCGTACGGCGAGAGTGTCGACTTTGATACTCTTACTGCAGACAACTGGTGGTCGCTGCTCGAAATCTTTGACCAGGCTCCTTTAGTTGAGGGTGTTGTTGCTTTCAGGGCAGACTCGTAGTCGTCGAACGTCAGATGTTTTTTCACGAACCTTTTCTGTATTCCCTTGGCCTTCATAATGGATGGATGTCCCGGTGTTCTGAAGGCGTACATCTTAGATCGAAGACCGACAAACTCGAGGATGGGCTCGCCTGCCATTTCGTCCTTCATCTTCCCCAGTACTTGTTTGTTTGCGTTGGAGAAAGCTGGATGGTCCTGGGGATAGTTGCTGGTGTCGAAACGGTTTGCGTTTCGAAGCATGTCCTCGTACACGTCTTCCGTCTCTACGTGGTAGCACAGACTGTTGGTGTCCGTGAAGAGCAGCGAAGCTTTGTCACCGTACTTCGGTAGAAAGTAATCGTAGTGGAACTCAAACATAGCGATCTTGCTGAGTTCCAATATGCTACAGCCAGAATATGTGGGGAGATCGCACCAAACGCTCCGGGCGCGCCGGTTGATCTGAACCAAGTTCTCGTGCAAGATTTTGAACGAGTCGGCGTGGGGTTGAGATGTGTACTTTAGAGCTGATCTGGAGTTAGTACACAGCTTGACATTGAAACGGTTTTGTTTTTGTTCCATCGTCTTACCGAAAACCGAGTTGTTTAACAATTTAAAGTAATTCTTCTCGAGAGGAGCGGTTGATTGTTGTCGTTTGGTAGTGTTGAAATTGATATAGTTCCTCATCCAGGGTTTTTGGTTGAAAGCTAAGATTCGGTGGATGTGACGAAGAACTAAGCCGTGACGAATGAAAAATTTCAAGTTTCGGTAATGGACGATGTACTTCTTTTTGTGCAGGATTGGGGGCGAGCTTGGTGGTAGGTTTGATGGGGTGGTTCAGATCTTTAGCCATTTGTTTCGAATAGGGGGAAACGAACTCTTCCGCAATCTCCAACTTCTCGGGAGCCAAAGAGTAATCGTTATGGACGTCGTGCAGCTCAGAGGGATATTCCAGGTCCACTTCGAGGATATAGCCTATATCCAAATTGTCCGGCACGGATGAAACGTCGAAGGTCCGAATTCTCTCCTTGGGTAGGTAGTGAAATCCTTCGTAGGGGAGAGGTTCGCACATGGCGAGACCGTAAAGATTGTTCATATCCAAGGATATGATGTAGGAGGAAGGCCGACTCGGATCGTAAGTGTCGGGCAGGTATTTGTTATTGGCCTTGGCGTACCTCTTCGCTATGAAGGAAATCCCACCGCGGATGGCGGAAGTTATAAAGTTGTGCTTTCCGGCATGTTTGAAGAGCTCCAACTTGGACCCCGTCATTCTGAGGAAGGCTGCCCAGCTGAACCCCGGAGTTGAGATGTAGTAACAAGGGTCCAAGCTGCTTTTTTCGATGCAAAGTTTCCTGAAGTCTTCGAACACGTCGGCCAGCAGAAAAACGTCGGTCATTTGGTAAATTTCATGATACGAGCCGAATATCTTGACCCTCATCTTGAGCCAGAGATTTAAGGCTTTCACGTACTCGTCACCTGCCAACTCTTCGTCGTTCAATAGGGAGAAAAACGATTCCCTCGGGGGTAAATCTTCTTTTTCAAAAATCGACATGTCCGTTATATAGTATATTCGTAGGGGTACACGCCTTTTTGTGTTAGGAGCTCGAGAGCTCTCTCCCTAGTCGTTTCGTTGACAAGCCAATCGGATTTTAAACCCGAATCCAAGGCGGACTCGAGGATGGGAAACCTTGCGCCGGAGTTCCTACGGTTTCCGACCAGAGTGTCGAGCGATGCGTTCAAGAAGTTGAGGCTGTCTATAAAGCGGAGGCTTATCTCGACTGCCTCGGTCTTGATCGTCATGCTTTGAAATCACTCGGCATTCCGGGCGATGACGACTACATTCCCGGGAAAGGTGTGTATGGCGGATACCAGGAGGTGCATGTCGTACCCCTCGTGGTTGTGCAAGATGACGGGTATCGTTCTCCGTTCGCGGGCGTTCAGATTGCATTTTGAGTGAGCGGCTTCTCTGTACCTGCCGCTGACGTGGCAATGATCCCTAACTTTACGTTCGCTAATTTTCTGTGGTAGGTTGATGAAAGGTTGTTCGCAGTAGTGACAGGCATTGGCGAGGTTGAAACTATCATTTTTGGCCCGCGTGAGATTGAGGGGTTTTATGTCTTCGAGCAAGGTTGCGTAATCTTGGGCTTCTTCGACCATTTGTCTGTAGAAGACCTCGATCGCGTCTTCCCCCAAGTAATATTTGTGTCTAACAATTTCGCCGTTCTGACCTACCACCACGTAGCCAAAACTGCAAGGTGCGTGTTGGTGGATTTTTGTAGTTGAACTCGTGGCAGGATTGGGATGTGCGGTTTGAATAGAACGAAGCATACACTCGAAATCGGCATATATTACACGAGGGAAGGGGTTTTGTCGGTTGTAATGCTTGAAATTGAGGAAGTTTTCTCCGGGCTTCTTAAATTTCAAAGATTGAGCGGGGTTAATTTTAATGCACTCTTTGCGATGGATAACCAGCATCCGCTCCTTACCAAAACCGTCGAAGCAGTTGCGATAATAATGTTTAGCATTAGAGCCTGAACCTTGGTGACGAAGAAGTTTAGCTATGTCGGTAATGGCGCAGTAGTGGGTGTTCAAAACCTCTTCGTTATTGATCTCCACAGTTAGCAGGAGAAGGTCAATAGGTTGACCGTCGAAATTTTTAGAAACTCGAAGTGGGTGTAAGCCCTCTTTCTCACTGTAGCCGATAACGTTGATGGAAAGGTTGTTGGCACTTTCGAATTTAGCAATTTGACTTAGCTTCACAGGGTAGGACGGCAGCATGCTGGTGTCGAGCAAGTCCTCTAACCCTTCATAATCTTCAGGATTGACGCTGTTTAGTCCCAGACCCGCGGACAGTACCGAGTAGAGAAAACACTTATTAACGGTAAAATTTTGAACGTTAACTAATGCGCCGGACTTGCCTCTAAGTGCATTGGGGAGAGGAATATAGGATGAAGCACGCATTGGATTATACTTCGCCACCTTGATGAACAGATTCTCGACTCGTGAAATCACCCAACCGCTGCCCTTTTCGGCGAATGCGTCGATGGATCTCTGTATCTTGTCAAAGCCTTCGTCCAACAGAGCGGGGACGTCGTTAGGGTTGTAAATCCAAGAGTAATTCGACCAAAAATACCCCGGAATCGTGGCCGTGTCCCTCACGAACTCCATGTCCAAGCAGATCTGCGCGTTGCAGTTGGTCCACTCGTCCAAGCATACAACCAGCAGCGTCTGCAGCGCCAAACGAACCGACAGCAGGAAATGGAGCGGATCCGCAACAACGACCTCATCTCGTATTAATGATGGTTCAGGCCTTCCATACAAGAGAGAGGCGGGCATGGTTTAAGTGGCTCCGGCAAACAAACGCTGAAGCATGCACATTCTTCTCGTTTGGTTGGATGATGCGACCGAAGGTGGGTGCGCAGCTGGGGTTGGGAAGGAAATACCTCAGAACAGTACACGCACGTGAATGTTGTCTTGTCGGACATGATTGATTGACTGAACCTGAATCGATACGAATGTAATGTCTAAGCCTTTACATATACACATATATTCAAATACAAAAAAAATTCATAAATGAGGCGAGTTAAAAAACTTACGAAAACGAACGGGCGAGGTTGGGGATGTTGAGTTGTGGAGACACGGAGACATTGTCTGAACGAAATCCAAACTGGAAAGAGAGGGAGTGTGAAACGTCCTTAGCTTTTATATCGGATTAGCCGAAAGTGGTGCAACAACTGGAAATCACGTAACCAAATAGAATGTTCTAGAATGTACGACATCATTCATGACTGACACTTCATTTTCGGTCGTGATTCTGTAACTCCCACTCATAAAAACCGCCCTGTACGCTTTCCCCGCCACAATCTTTCAGGGTGTACGTCACAGGGTTAGTCTTTTTTACTTTATCTATAGTATAAATTTCGTTGGTCCAGTTTTGAAGGTAACCCTTGTCGAACACCCCCTTTACGTGAGATACTCGGACTTCATCTCCAACCTTAAATTTATTAGTTTTTGCTAATCGTTCGGGAATGGAAGGTTCTGGAAGTTTAACTTTTTCGTCGTTCACGTCTTTTGGTCTCGCCTTAATTGTTCTATGCACGGAACCGTTGTACTTGTCTAGCAGGGAAGGAAGTAAGTCTACCCATTTATATCTTCCCCTACGCGTGAATTCCCGCCACATGGCCGTTTTCAGCGTGCGGTTGAAACGTTCTACCACGCTCGCCTTGGTCTCGGAGTAGGTGTGGTAGTGGTTGATGCCCAGTCTTTTCATCAGGGAGGAGAAGATGGAGTTAAAAAATTCCGTACCTTCATCGGATTGCAGTAGCCTAGGCTTGGCCGAGACCAACATTTTTTTAAAGGCGGCGGTAACGTCGTGAGCGGACTTGGATTTGACTGGTTCTGCTCGAGCGAATTTGCTGTACACGTCTATCTGGGTGAGCAGGCACTTGTACCCTTTGTTGACACGAGAGTACGGTATCATCTCGACCAGATATGTTTGCCACAGGTCGTCGACGAAGGTGGCTTTAGTCTTACGCCTAGGGTAATGTCTACGAGCCGGTTTGTGCAGTTCTTTGGCTAAAGTATCCATTTATTACGTTTTTACCATTTATTATTACAAAAAAATTTTTTCCCATTTATTTTATTTTACGCACCCATCCACAACTTGACTTTAGCCTTCATGGTGGCGGCAGCGGCTCGCTCGCTCAACCCCGCTCTGGTAAGGGAGAAGACGATTTTCTTAGCTGTGGAAGCTAACTCCTCGTCTGCCCTGTGTCTATCTTCCAAATTGTCGCGGTTGGCGTAAGCTATGTCGTGTTTTTTACAAGCTTCGTCGAGAGTGTTGATCCCCACGTCTCCTCTCGCCAACCTCTCACTTAGTTTCGTACTGGGACCGCAAAACTTGTAACCCGGGATGTGGAGTTCGATAGGTAGTTTATTTATCATCGTGTTTAACAGACCCCAGCCCGTCGTGGTGGCTTTAGATCGTTTGCGAGGACCGCTTTGTAGCTTCTGAAACTGCGCCTTATTCGAACCACAGACCTCGCATTTTCCCTTTAGGAGTTGACGTTTGTTCGATGTCGTGACGATAACCGGGTCTGCAGTACCGGTAACTTGCTTACATTTCAAGCAATACATGATTGATTTTAATTTAACTTTTTTTTTTTTTTTTATTAATTAAGGATAACACGAAGCAGAAGATGCTTATTTGTGTTAGCAACAGATTACATTTTCAAAGTAAAAATTCTATACATAAATGAAAAATAACATTAAAAAGCAATAAGTACATTAAGAATAAGAATAACACATTAACAAGATTATCATCACCTAAAAAGTAATAGTATCATCATAGTGCAGTGGTTTGTTAAAATACACATATGTAATAATGTATGTATTATGAGTTTGAGGAGACATTTCCTGCTAGCAAGAAGTTTATTTTCAGTTTGTTTTTTAATTCATTAAATGTTTTGATATTTTTCAAGTTATCAGGGAGGTTGTTGAACATATGATTTACAAAGTAGTTTTTTCGCATTTTTCCATAAAAGTTTCTCCAGAGTGGAGTAGATAAAGTTGTTCTTCTGACTATTGTACTACGTTTTAATTTATCATGTATCGTTCTTAGTGCAAAGTAATACTTTAGAAGTGTTACGTAGATTTTAAGATCCTCAACATTCATTAAGTTGTTTTCCTTCATAATTTCTTTTGTTTTTTTATTATTTTTAAGATCTGTAATAAACAATGTTTTAATGATTCTATTAAGAGTTTTTTGGAGCCTAAGCATCAACGTGTTTGTTGCGTTGCCATAAATTTCAATCCCATATCTAACATTGGATTGCACCAAAGCATCGTAAATTAACTGTTTGTTTTTATTATTCAACATGTACCTGATTCGCTTTTACTTATAGAAAAAATTTGTATATAAAACATAACGATCCTTTTCAATGAAACTAATCAATAACTCACTTTTTTCTATATAAAGCATAACGGTCCTTTTCAACCTTACAAAAATGAAACTAATCAATTACGACTCGATGGACGCCATCACTTTCGAGAAAAGCAAGAACCACCTCAATTTACCGAAACAACTCAGGTGCATCATCTGCGGTCCAGCAGGGTGCGGCAAGACTAATCTAACTCTCAATCTCCTCTGCAACGAGGGTTGGTTAGAATACGACAGACTCTACGTGTGTTCCAAGACCCTGTTTCAAAGCAAGTACGAACGACTGAAGCAGGCCTTCGAAGAGACTTGCCCCGAAGTAGCCTTATTCTGCTCGAGCTTGGAGGAGATTCCGTTACCCGAACAACTGCTAGTAGACGGCGACGAGAAAAAGGAGAAGACCGTGTTTTTATTCGACGACTGCACGATAGAAAAGCAGGACACGATCGAGAGGTACTTCGCCTACGGAAGGCACGCCAACGTGGACATGTTTTACCTGTGTCAGACCTACAGCAGGATTCCCAAGCGTGTGAAACGAGACAATGCCAACGTCCTGATGCTGTTCAGGCAAGACGGCTCCAACCTCAAGCACGTCTACAACAACCACGTAGGAGGCGATGTGAGTTTCGAAGAGTTTAGGAAAATCTGTGGCGAGTCGTGGAATTCCGACCCGTACGGATTTCTGACCATCGACAAGACCAAACCCTTGAGAGAAGGAAGGTACGGACGCATGTTGGATTAGACATAGAAACGTGATGGTGTTGACAAGAACAAGTGTTGGTATTGACAAGAACAAGTGTTGATGTTGACAAGAACAAGTGTTGATGTTGACAAGAACAAGTGTTGGTGTTGACAAGAACAAGAATTGTGTTACCACGAGCAAGGAATCGTGTCAACGAGAACGAGAATTTATGTTTGAGTTAACAAGAACTCATGTTTTTTTTTTTCTAAATAAAAGGGTTAGAGTTTAATTTCTCTAATAATGAATACCAAGAAACGACAACGAGCTTCTGACCAGTACGAGGCCTTGAAACGACTCAAACGTAAATTTAGAGATGCCAAGCTAGAAAAGGTTAGCAAGTCCGAGCATCTCATGAAGATATTCAAACCGGTGACAGATCCCATCAGAGAGCAGACGAAATTCCAAGCTAAGGAGAGCAAGGAGGCGGCCGCTCAAAGTCAGCTCCAGATCAAAGAGTTGTTAGCCATCAAAGCTGGGCAACAGAAGCAACACGTACAGCACGAAGAAAAACTTCGGAACATTTAGAGGGCCTTGGAAGCAGCAACTGGTCCCGGCTATAATAGGGACGGAGAAGATGATGATGAAGACTCTGAATCAGAGTTGGCTTTTAATACCGGCGCGATGAGGAGGTTATCTAGCTCTATGGGTCCACTCACGCCTGGCACCCTCAAGCAAATCGAAGCCATGACTCCAAGCGCTCGAATGAGATACTTGGAAGAGGAGACTTCTTTGCTAGACACCGTGCAACTAGGGCCACTTGCTACCGAGTACCTGAGCATGTTCGCTACTCGGGAGGCTTTGACCGACCCTACTTTCGGTATAAGATACGAGCCGGATAGTAAAAAGTACAAGATAGGTAACTCGGACGTGGATTTCGAAGGGGACGACGTGGTGGTGGGAGGAAAAAAGTACAAGGGCACCGACGAGTTGTGGCAGTTGATCATGCTCAAGAATCCGCGAAAACCGACCGACGATCACCCGAGTCTGTTGGATTATCACGACATTCTTACGAGAAGTAGCGCTGTGTACCGAGACCACGATCCTGCAGCTAAGAGACTGAAGTCGAGCGCCGGTTATAAGTACGCGACCTTCATCAAACCGGTGTTTGGGAAGACTTGGCAAGGGGAAGGTTACGCTACTTTTGTTAAACCAGTTATTGGTAACCAGCAGCAGCAGCAACCGACTAGACAAGGAGAAGGATACAGCTTTTATAAAGACCCCAACGAACTGTGCGAAAGACTGAAACTGATAAGAGCTTCGAGAGATGCCGGTAATACTGGTCTAGATGAGGAGATAGTGCATATTTATGCGGACTTGAAAGCTAACGGTCTCTTGTAGGATGATGAGCACAGCAAGTTGGTAGAAGAGTTTGGGAGATGTTAAAAGACGAAAAAAAACGAACAAAAAAATTTTAACTAATAAAAGACTAAAGAAAAATTTTTTTTATTAATAAATGTATAAGATTAATCGTAAACGATACATTTTCGTTAACTGCGACATAAGGGGAACGATGCCTTCCTCTTCAATGGTCCTTTCGTCAAACACCACGGATTTCACCACCAAGTTTTCTACACCTCTACTACTAACGGACGACGAAAATTAGGGGTGGGAGATCGCACTGGTCAACTTGGAAACACACAACTCCATTCCGAATGTGAAAGCTTTTGAGTCGGATACGTTTAGGTACAGTCACAACAACGGTAGGGAGTGGACGAAACTCATCATCCCGGTAGGTTCCTACGAATTAGAAGCGATAGAAAAGTACGTCTACGGGGAAATGAAGAAGCGTCAGCACTGGGACGTCCCGAATGACATCTCGTACATTCGTATCGTCAGCAACCCCAATACTCTGAAATGCGAGCTACATATCACGAACAAACAATACAAGGTAGATTTCTCCGCTTCCGATCCGTCAACCGTAGGGAAGTTATTCGGATTCGAGCCCGGAGTGTACCTACATGGTATCAACATAGCCAAGAACACCGCCAACATCCTCGACGTCAATTCCATCTTGGTACACTGCGATCTGATTGGCAATTCGTACGTGAACGGATCGAGGCAACCGACCCTGTACTCCTTCTTTCCTAATTGCGCACCGGGATACAAGATAGTGCAATCTCCTCACAACTTGATCTATCTACCCGTAACTAACAATGTCATTCGCTCGATTAGAATCTGGTTGACTGACCAGGACGACTGTCCGCTTTATTTGAGGGAGGAAACAGTTACTATGAGATTGCACTTGAGGAAGACGAAATGAGAAAAGTAAGAAAGCACTTGAGGAAGAGGAAATGGGAAAAATAAGAAACAAACAAAAAATATTTTTATAAATAAAAGGATATAATTAGAACATGTTAGATTTTAAAACTAACAAACCATCTACCGGACATCTACCACCACCACCGTCTACCGAATCCCAAGCTAAACGCCGACAAGCCCTGACTCCATCGAACGTGGCCTATCTCGAAAGTTTCATCTCCAACACAAAATGGAGACCGTAGAAGGTTACCTAAACATCCAAGAACCTTTTACCCTGGATGAATCAGTGGTAGAGTACAATTACCACGACTACACTCCAATAGTGGGAACAAACTTGAACAACGTGAACTCGGAACTCAGAATAGTCGTTCAGAACCAGGACTTGTTCACTCACCCTCATCAAAGTTACCTGTACGTAAAGGGTGCGCTGGTAAAAGCGAGTGACAGGTCTGCTTACGCCGCCACCGACAAGATCGCTCTCATGAACAACACCATAGCCTACCTCTTCTCGAACATTAAGTACCAGATAGGGAACAAGAGCGTGGACGAGATCAACCATCTGGGATTTGCCAGCACCATGAAAGGAATCGTCTCCTACGGCCCGCAAGACCAGGCATACATAGCTAATAGGGGATGGTTCCTAGATGGTGCCAGCGCCAGTACGGCTGACGACGGAACGAATGCAGTCTTCAAACACAAGAGAGACGTCCTTCTCAGCGCTCACACTCCCAAAGGATCCTTCGCCTACGCCATACCCTTCTCGCATTTGATGGGATTCTTCGAAGTTTACACGAAAGCGATTTACGGAGTTCAGCAAACGTTGACTTTAATGAGAGCTGCCGACACGAACGCTATCTTCAGGGACACGGGGGTCGCTCCGGGCAAGATCGTTCTAGATCAAGTTTCTTGGCGTTTTCCTCACGTAACACCATCCGACACTCAGAAAAATAGGTTGTACGGGTTAGTGGATGCTGGGATCACTGTACCCATGGCTTTCAGGCACTGGTACTCGGACATGCTAGATTTGCCCACTGTGGACACTGATCGTTACGAGTTCGATCAAGAAGCCGAGATACGTAATAATTGGATTTCAAACTGGGAGAGATGGAGATCAAAAGAAAATCCGGCCGTGTTCGATCACTGCAGTCTAACGGATGCTCACGTAGCTCTGAATTCGAGTAAACGTTTCGAGTATATATCAAGACCTAGTCAAGCAGTACTACGGAGAAATGCAAACGGGACCTGCTTTCGACGTGTCAACGTACGCCAAGAACTTCGCGTTAATCTGCTTCGACTGCAGTAAACAAAATGAAAGGCTTAAGTCGAGCGTGATAGACGTGTCTTTGAGGTTCAAATTCGGGGCGCAAGTACCAACCAACACACGGTGCTATGCCTTAGTCATTAGCGATAGATTGATGAGCTTGAAGTTGGACAAAAGTAAAGTCGAAGTGATAGTGTGAAGAAACTTAAATACGTTAAATGAAATTGTAACGCAAAAGAATACGAAATAAAAAATTTTAATATATAAAATAATCGTGAATTTATTTCTACTCTCATCACCAAACATGTACGGAAAAGCCATCGTAGGCCTGACCGTGGCTCAAAAGAAGAATGCTGAGTCAAATCAAAGCCGGTAAAACACCCAGCATACGTCTAGCCAACTCTCAGCTCAAGACGGGGAAGGTGGCCCTACCCGTCACCAAGAGTCCAGAATACGAAAAGCTAAAATGAGCGGCAAGGGATTGAATCTTAAATTTTCACGCACGCAAGCCAAGAAAGGTGGGTTTCTTCCCCTGCTTCTCCCAATTTTAGCCGCCCTCGGAGCGGTTGGAGGTGGATCGGCCGCAATCGCCAAAACTGTGATTGACTCCAAGGCTAATTCGAGACAGCTCGAAGAAATAAAACGTCACAATGCCAAGATGGAAGCGCTCGCCGCCGCGTCGAAGAAAGGTGCGGGATTGAGAGGAAGAAAAAAAAAGCCCAACAGTGTGGACGAGGATTTTACATGAAGCCGGGGTACCTTTGAACAGACCCTTGACGAACTTGGACCTCGCCAAATATGCCAAGAAGCTAGGAATAAATACATTTAGAGGGGTCTACAGCAAAGATCTACTGCCTACACACTCCAAAGCTGTAGAATGCGGAATAATAAACTTGCAGGATTCAAGAGAAGGTAAAGGAAAGCATTGGACCGCGTATTACTTAAAAGGAGGTTCGTGCGCCTTGTACTTCGATTCGTTCGATTTAAAACCGCCTACAGAACTCTACGATTATCTTCGAAACAAGAAGATCATTTGGAACCCGAAGAGGATACAAGCAACCAACGAAATTTTATGCGGACATTATTGTTTAGTCGTACTGTATTATTTAAATAAAGGGTATGCTAATTTGTTCGAAGTTGTAGCCGAAATAAAATAATTGAATAAAATGAACTTGGTGGCAGCCACTTGATAGATCGAGTAATGAGTAGGACTAATTAAAGGGCAACCATGTTCTGAACCGTTTCGCTGTAGGATCAATGGTACCCGAGTTACGGCCATTTAATTGGAAAATGAATTTGGTGGCAGCCACCTCCTAGAGTATTCAATGTATGGGGTTAGACAAGGGGAGGCCAAATTTCGAACCGTTTCGCTCTAAGACCGACGGTTCTCGAGTTATAGCTATTTTTTCATATTTTTGGAACTATGCCAATTTTTTTTCGGGAGCCAACTGATAGCAGAGGCCGAGTTTGGACGGGGTATCATGCATGGGGGACAAAATTTTAACCGTTTTGCTCTAAGATCAAAACTCTGGATTTTGGTACTTTGCCAAGTTTTGGGCCATGTCAAGGAATTGAAACTGAAACTACAAGTGACTACTAGCAAGCACTTTCCCTGCAGAGAATGACCTAGTAATAGCACTCCCTACAAGAAAACAGCTACTACCACCTACTAGGTAGTTTAGTTTGCCGTTTCCTACACTAGAGGGCAGTGAAATGTCCCGCAGCCTTAAGAGCCAAGAATTTAAACTCTGAATGCAAACGAACCTTAGGGTTGTCATACTGACAAAGATATCCCAGCATTGAGTTCGATTCGTGAGTGCATTCGTATGCCTAACCAATGAGAAAACAGTACTTACCAAAGGGCCACTGTTTTGGATTGACCAAACTGTGAAGTGACAAGCCAGCCCATTCTACACGCTGACTATAACATAACTGAATACTGCTTTGCAAAGATGTCCTTTAAAAATTAATGTGAGCACTAAAATGCCTAAAGTTTGGTTTGAAACACTCCCCTTTAATAATGCCAATTGTTTGTTTAAGAGTTTTATGATATTTCGAAGCAAAGATACTACATTCTTCATTTTACTTCAATAGGCTTGAAAAAGAAAAGAAAATGCCAGTTTGGAAAATTTTATAAAAAGCTATATTGCACAAGAAAATGGTGGAATTCCTATTTCTGAGCAAGCAAGTGCGGCCATCTAGTGGAGGGATTACCTTCATATACCTAACATTTGCATTGACTTTTCATCTGACTAACTCAGTATAGTGGATAGCATGGAAGACCTCCATCCCAATGATCCAGATTCGAATCTACCCTCAGGACGTGAGAGAATTTTATTTTTCTTACATTTATTTATTCATTTTTTTCTAAGTACCCTACCTCGTAGTCTACGTAGATCCTAAACGGTCGCTCCCGCGACAAAAGTCATTCAGATCGAAATGAAAGGGAATAAAATTTCGAGTAAAGTCGACGCCTCGCGTTTTTTTCGCTCCATCACTCCTTCGACCCCAAAAATATGATTTACTTGATGGCGGCCATCTTGTGTGTTCCTGTGAGTTCACCAAAAGGTATTTCTCCCCTCTACGTAGAGCCTAAACGGTCGCTCCCACGACAAAACTTGTTCAGATCGAAATGAAAAAGGATAAAATTTTGAGTAAAGTCGACCTCTCGCGTTTTTTTCGTCCCGTCACTCCTTCGGTACCAAAATAAACGGTTTACTTGATAGCGGCCATCTTGAAGCCGTGAGTTCACCAAATCGTATTTTCCTACTACTCCCATTGGTTATAGCAAAGTATTACTTAGATTGTGTGGAGCAACTTAGTTATGTCCCACGCATACTTCGTTGTGATTTAGGGACGGAAAACTCATTGATCAAACTGCTTCAACCATTCTTCAGACTGGAAGATGATGATGAATTTGCTGGAATTAAAAGTTTCAGACAAGGAAAGAGTACAGCAAATCAAAGAATCGAAGCACTGTGGGCAATTCTGCGCAAGAATTCTGCACAATGGTGGATCAATCTCTTTACTAAGAAAAATTTAGAGTGTGTTAAAGGAAAGCCAGATATTCTATATTTTGTTCCAGAGGCTTGTCGTGCCGTTAATCACGGTACTCCTCGTTCTGCCGTTGACATCAATGCTACCAGAACAGAATGTAACCTAAGCAAAGGGAAGTTGCCTGGATGCACACCTGAATTTGAAGAACTAGTTCACGTTCTTCTACCAAATGCTGACAAACCAAATAATGTAGACAATGCACTTGCACTGTTTGACTCTATTTAACAGAGCTCGAGACTCATTTAGCTTGATCTAAGTTTTGAAGACTATCAGAAGGAACATGTATGCAATTCGTAAGAAACTGAATTAAGTAGAAGTAGCCTGATGTATGAAGACTTACCTAACTAACCTGATTAAACTGATTAAAGAAATAATAGTAGTACTTGGCCATATGGCAAAGTTTTTCAACTTATTTCCATCAAACAAGTTCCTTTTTTTTCTGAAAATAAAACTGGTAGAAATCTTGTCTACCTTTGTTAAATTTAATTCAAATAAGATTAACACGTAAACATAACAAATCCATTAACCAAAACAGAGAGAAGTCCCCGGAAGCTATGACAGGTGCTTGTTTAAGTCACGAAAAAAAAATGTTGCTTCTCGGGCTCCTTGCTGGTGACCCAAAACCCTCCTGATCAAAAATTTTAATTGCAACTTTGAGACGACGTGTTAGGTTTACATTTACTCATTTCAGAGCAAAATACAAAACAAATTAAGTTGGGTCTTAAAACGCTCTGTATTTGCATAGTAGTTTGTTTTTATTGCTGAATTTTTTTTGGGGGCTCTTGAAAATAGTAAAAACTGTATTTTGAAAACAAAATTCCTCAAAGAATGACTTTGAATTACGAAATAAAAATAAAAAGCCTGGTTTAAAAAACGTCCAAGAAGCACAGAAATTTTTTTCATGGCCTTATGTTGTTTTGTTATTTTTCTGTCTCTCATTGCCAAATAGTAAAAACTGTATTTTGGAAAAAAAATTCCTCAAAGAATCACTTTGAATTATGAAATAAAAATAAAAAGTCTGGTTTATAAAACGCCCAAGAAGCAAAGAATTTTTTTTCACGGCCATATGTTGTTTTGTTATTTTTCTCTCTCTTATTGCCTAATGGAGGAAATCGACAGCTCCACACACGAGATGTCCTGCCTGTGACTATTTCCGTACACTTTCCACCGTGTGTCGTCAGCACGTTTGAGTTCGGTTCTCCTAGTGGGGATTTTTTTTTTTTTACAAAACTCTAACGCCATACCCTAGGTTAGGGTGGATTTGTATACATAGTTTGGACAAGTGAATAGGGTGAGAAAATTGACCAAAGTTAACCCAAGACGTCCAGTATTGGAATTTTTTGCCGTCTGAGCGTAGGGGTAAGTTGGTTGAATTTCCTCCCATGCCCAAACTACGTTTATGAACCTAACCACGCCTAGGGTGGGGGCAGTAAGGTCTTGTAAAAAAATTCTCAGCCTCCTTCCCTCCCCCCCGCAATCCCCGGTTCATCCTATTTCATGTTTTGTTTCCATGTGATGGGTAGCGGTGCAGATATCTATTGCTCCATTACGCATGTCCGCCATATGCTGTTTTACTCTCGCTCTGACTCCTCTCCTGGTCTCCCCAATATGGACTGCATCGCACCCATCACATGGAACACAGTAAACACCTTGTCTAGTATTGTGAATCCCGGTCAAAACATCCATCATCCCATTCTCCTCTCCCTTCCTTCATTCGCTTCTTCAAGAGCTCATCTGTAGGTTGTGTCTACTTTTTAGGTAAGTGTCGAATCCTTGTTCCTTCCTTCAGTATTTTGGCGATTTTATCACTTGTTCCTTCAATTACGTGAGGCCACTAGCTTCTTTCTTTCTATGTCTTCCTCCTGAGCTGAAGTTGTTTCATTCTCTCGTCTCGATCGCACTATTTTCTTTACAAGTTTTGACAACAACCGCGGAGGGCATCCAAGCTTTATAAACTTTCCTTTGGTCACGTACAAATGTGGCTGTGCAATGTCCAGGTTGGATGACTTTCTTACGACTCGACGAAAGCTCCACATCCCCATCCAGTGAGGGACTACCTGATAAGGTCAGACAAGGTAGCATCGATATCCTCCCAGAGAACCCAAACAAGAAACTGCAGCAGAGCAGAACAAGGACAGCCACTGCAGACAGGAAACCAGAACCCGGGGAAGGACTGGGAGGATACCAGCAAAATCCAGTGGGCACCCAAATGGGGGAAGTAATTGCAGCAGGAAGATGAAAGAGCAAAACGACGTTTACCTCGTTCTACCTCAGGGGAGTGGAAACGTCGGGACCATTTTGGAACGGTCAATCATTTGTAGCAGCTGGAAGTTTGGTGCGTAAGAAGTGGAGGTAAGACCTACTCAGTTACATGTGCCATGTGCTCCCTAGTAAGGGAACGTTTATTTAGGTATTCGACGCCCAGATGGGTGTGACAAAGCCAGCATAAAATACAGGTAAGTATTTTAGGATAGCAGTAAAAACATCAAAATTCCAGGTTGCCTGGTTAATTTGTGTTCCTATTGCCTATTGAAAAAATACATTACCCAATTTTTACCATTGTCCTTCTTCAATGCTGTTTCTACTAGAGATAAAACAAGTTCTTCCGGTCCGCTAGCTACTGCGCATCTTCATTGCGCAGCCTCCATCGTATATATAGTCAAGGCTGATCAGCAGAGCTTACCTTTTCGACACATCTATCCTGCCCAAATAGCAATGAGAGGGGAGGAGGGTGGGAAGCTGGGTAATGTATTTTTTCAATAGGCAATAGAAAAAAAATTAATCAGGCAACCTGGAATTTTGATGTTTCTACTTGCTGTGAAAAAATCCATTACCCAATTTTTAGCATTCCCATAGACTTCGTAAAGGCGGCAGGCGCCATTTGATACGAGTTCCCTTAGCTAGCGACCGGCCCCTGTAACACAAAGTTGATTTACAGTGCGTCCAAGGGTTAGAGTACTCTGTCGGCTGCGATAAATGGCCCAACACGGTACAAACCGTCGGCCTGATGGGACGTGTTGCGAAGATAATGGGATGTGAAGACGGCAGGATGACGCCAGGAGGCAGATTCCATAATGTCTGTAATGGAAATATTGCTGAAATGCGCCCAACACGTATAAATGGCACGGAGTTTGTGTGCTGTGACTTTGATATCCTCTGTGACGCAATTGACGTCCATGGCTTTGTAGGCTTGAAGGACGACGGTTTTAATCCATGAAGCAATCATCCGCGCAGAGGTGATCCCAGTCTAACTGTTGAAAGGAGAAAGAGTTGAGTGCGGTCTCGACGGACAGGAAGGATGCCTTCAGGTAGAAGCGGATGGCACGGACAGGACATAAAGTTCGTTCCTGATCATCCCATAGGATGTTGGATAGTGACGGAATTATGAACGGATGGGGGGTGGGGGATTGAGGCTTAATGGCGCGTCGACAACGTGGTCATTAGTGCCAACCTCAGTCACAGTGCAGTGGTCCGGGTTGCCACTGCACCACACATTACAGAGATGTTATTCAAACCCCAAATCTAAATCTTGTCATACATCTGTACCTCCTGCAAAAATTAAAAAACACCGGACAGGAGTACAGACTTATCGCCCAACTGACACGCAATGTCATGCGGAAGATGGAAACGATGACGACAATCAACAAGGAAGTGCCGGACCGTAAGTGGCCATCGACACCAATAACATTCAGGAGGGTCAACCCCCCCGCAAAAGGAAACAGTGAGTAAGTCGGGTGTGACCAATGCGCAAACGGGCCAACACAACCTCCTCACGGCGACTGCGGCGACACGCCGAGTGGCATTCCTCAACGGTGCCCTTAATAGCTAGTAACTTATTACCGTCCTGTCTGTCCCACAAGGTCTGCCAAAAAGCGTATAACCTCAGACGAACAGCTGGAACAAGGCTGAGATCCCTTTCGAGAAGGCCAGAAAGGGCTCGTTTCGCTGCAGAATCAGCTTGCTCATTTCAACCAATCCCAACATGGCCCGGGATCCAGCAGAAAAGCACGGTTTTCTGCTGGCCAGGCAAGCGGGAAAGCAAAGCTTGGACACGTTGTGTCAAGGGGTTCCGAGGATTGTAATTCGCCTAGAACTCCGCTGATAACCGGTGTACTGAGAACACAGCCGCCGGAACTCCTGCAAGTACCTTGCTGGTAGAGTGGAACCCTTCGGGAGGGACGCCAGAGCGAAAATGAAAATGCCACTTGGGACAAGCCAAGGGGGCCACTGGCATCTCCCCAAGCCTCAAGACACAGAGCATTTCAAAGGCTATCTCCTGACAGGACTGCTGGAGCCTATCGCGGAAATCGCCCTTACCCACCCTGCGTCTACTGACTCGCAAGTCTGGCCCAAAAACCATGGACCCAGCAGGACTGGATTGCACAGCACGCAAACGCACAGCATACTGAATGGCAAGCTTCCGCCGACGAACGGCCAAAGGTGGCTCCGAGGCCTCAGCATAGAGGCTGACCACTGGAGAAGTTCGAAATGCCCCAGTCGCCACACGCAGGCCACTGTGATGCACAGTGTCCAACATCTGGAGAGTCGAGTCACTATCCGAATCATACACCATGCACACATAATCAAGTTTGCTGCGGACAAGGGCTCGGTAGAGGCGCAACATGGCAGCGCGATCGGCACCCCATGAAGTGCCCGACAGAACCCGCAAGATGTTAAGTGCCCGCAAAGACTTGTCTTTAAGTTGGCGCAAGTGTTGAAACCAGTATAACCTGGAATCGAACACCAGACCCAGGAATCGTGCCTGCGGGACAACAGGAATTTGTGCCTGTCCCAAGTACAGGCAAGGATCTGGGTGCAGTGTTCGTTGGCGGCAAAAGTGGACGCACACAGTCTTGTCCGGAGAAAACCGGAAACCATTACTGATCGCCCAGGTCTGGACTTTGTTAACTGCCAGCTGTAGCTGCCGCTCGCAGGTCTGCATGTGAGTCGCCCGAAAGCGCAGGCCAAAGTCATCGACAAACAAAGACTGGGGAACAGCAGCTTGCTGAGCAATGGGGTTGATCCCAATAGCAAACAAGATGACACTAAGAACACCTCCTTGAGGCACACCATTCTCCAAGACAAACGGGCGGGAAAGAGTCGCCCCGACACGAACGCGAAAAGAACGGCCGGAGAGGTAAGCGGAAAGCAACAGTGGCATCCGTCCCCTCAAGCCACAGTCATAGAGATTACAGAGAATCCCATAACGCCAGGTCGTATCATAAGCCTTCTCCAAGTCAAAGAAAACTTGAACCAGATGTTGACGCAGGCGAAAAGCCTCCTTCACATCTGATTCAAGGGCAACAAGATGATCGATAGTTGACCGAAACCATCGAAAGCCACACTGGGACGCAGACAAGAATCCCTGTGATTCCAACACCCAGACAAACCGCTCACTGACCATCCGTTCCATAAGTTTACAGACACAGATAGTCAGAGCGATTGGGCGATAACTGGAAGGAGAAGTAGGGTCTTTGCCCGGTTTCACAATCAGGATGACCACCGCTGCCCTCCACACAGCTGGAATAGAGCCCTCCGCCCACACACGGTTGAACATTTCCAGCAAGAACTGCTGGGAGGCAAGAGGCAGATGTTTCAACAGCTGATAATGAACATCATCAGGACCTGGGGCGGAGTCATGCGACTTGGACAAAGCTGACACAAATTCCTGCCTGGTGAACGGCAAATTGTACTGCTCCAGCCCGTCGGAGCGAAAGTCAAGAGAGCGAGCCTCATCCCTACGCTTAATCCCGAGGAAACCAGGATCATAAATATCATCACTCGAGACCCGCGCAAAAGCAGACGCAAGACAATCGGCGATATCCGGCACAGATGAAACCATGGCGTTCGCCACCCTCAGCCGCGATACCGGGGAAGGCACGGTCCTCCTCGAGATCTGGCGCACCTTTCTCCACACCTGCTGAGAAGGCGTGGAGCGTGTGATCGAAGAAACATAAGCCGACCACGAAGCACGCCTAGCCTCACGGATGACAACCCTGGCACGGGCACGACAGCGCTTAAAGGCAACAAAATTGTCAGTAGTTGGGCTAACCGTAAATGCACGCAACGCTCGCCTGCGGGCCCGAATGGCCCGCCCGCAAGCAGGCGTCCACCACGGAACAGGAACCCGTCTCGGCTGTATGGACGTACGCGGGATAGAAGCATGAGCAGCAGCGAGGATTACATCAGTGAAATGAGCTGAAAGTTCATCCACATCAGTAAAGTCCTGCACCGCATGCTGGAAAACAGTAGCCTCAGCAAAGGCTGACCACTCAGCTCGTTTCAGCGCCCACCGGGCTGGCCTGGAAGCAACAGAACCCCCCTGTGTTGTGGACAACACAATGGGGAGGTGATCGCTCCCATGCAGATCGGCAGTGACAGCCCAAGTGAAGTGAACCGGGATAGCTAGAGAGCAAAAGGCCAAGTACACCGCTGACCAATTACCTGTGGCCAGATTGCAGTGGGTCATGGCACCATCGTTCAAGACACAAATGGACCCCCTCTGCATCCACTCCTCAAGGATTCTCCCCTTATTATCAGTATAAGGTCCTCCCCACTGGACATGGTGGCTGTTAAAGTCGCCCAGCAAGAGGAAAGGGGCAGGAAGCTGGCGGACCAAGTCCTCCAGGTCACCAACTCCAAAGACCTCATCCGGTGGCAAATAAAGCGAACAGACAGTAATATCCAAACGGAAAGAAACTCGAACTGCTACCGCCTGAAATCTAGTGTCCAAAGGCACACGGGCATGCGGCTGAGAGTGTTGAACCAGCACAGTAACACCACCATGTGCACGTGGCACAGGGTCTGCGTCTAGACGGTAGACAGAAAAACCCCGAACAACCGGATTATCTGACGCCTTAAAGCAAGTTTCCTGGAGGTAGCAGCACAGAGGTCGCCAAGGCGACAAAAGCAGTCGCAGCTCTTCTGCATGGGTCCGATAATTTTGGCAGTTCCACTGAACGATGGTATGCGCAGGCATTAGGACGAGCTTAAGACCGAATCATCCTCCTCAACTCCTCCCCTGGGTGATCCGAAAACATCTGAATCCTCCCCCGAATCAAAAGTCGGAGTGAGGTCTAGAACGAAGTTGTCCTCGGAAGGAGGAAAAAGTTCAGGAGAAGAGGAACAGGAAATCTCTCCCTGCTCCATGGGTAAAGAAGTATCAAATTGTGGAGGGGGCGCAATGGACACCTCAGCAAGCTGGTCATTCAACGACCGTTTCACCTTCTCACCTGGTGGCGAGTTCCTCACGGGTGGTGTTGAGGCTTTAGCAGCAGGAGCCTTCTTCGACACTTTCTGTGGTGCACTACGGGCGGGAGGAGGCTTAACTGCAGCCTTAACCTGCCTGGGAACAGTTACAGGAACAGTAGCAGGAGCAGAAACATTCGCAGGCTGGGCAGATGTCGACGGCAAGGCAGCAACCGGTTCCGAAGAACCCAAAAGACCCTGCAAAGATGGATGTTGCTGGGTCAACAAAGTAACAAGCATGCCTGCCGTCCTCGTCAAAGACCAGAGCTCAGCGCGCAAATCTGCCAAACCAGCAGACTCACTAACTGGGCCAGGCAATGGCGCACTGCACACCTGCACAAAAGATCGGGCGCTGCCGATAGTTTAGCCTTTTTCCGGGCCTCCGAGTAGGAAAGCCCGTCCTTCACTTTCAATTCCTGCACACGACGTTCCTCTAAATAAAACGGCAGTTCCGTGAAGAGGCTGGGTGCTGACCACCACAGTCGATGCACTGCTTTGGGCCAGCACAGTCAGCGCCTTCATGGGCTGCCTGAGCACAGCTAACACAGGCAGGCTTACCTTTACCCGAACCACTGGTGCGGCCAAAGCGTTGACAGCGGAAACACCGCATTGGATTCGGTACATAATTCCTGACCTTCAACCGCAGGTAACCGGCAGTAATGTGCTGCGGTGCAACTGGCGTATCAAAGGTCAGGAAAAAGGTGTCAGTTGGCTGGGCACCATTCTTGCCTTTCCGCATCAAACGCTTTACAGCCGTAATGCCTTGTGACTTGAGTTCGTCCAGGATGAGATCATCACTGAGACCCCTCAAATCAAAGCACGTCACGACCCCCTTACTGCTATTTAAGGTACGATGTGGCTCCACACGCACCGGGCATATTCCCAGTGCACTCGCCTTCAAAAGCCTCTTTGCCTGAGCATCGTCTGCAACTTCCACAAGGTATCCCCCAGCACGGAGCCGAGAGACACTCTTCGGATCTGAACCACAGATCCCTTTCAATGCTTTGTGGACAGCGAATGGATCGAGTTGTGTAACATCTCGGCCCTCGCCTGTCACCACCAGGAACTTCGGGACTTGGTCCCGACTTTTACTGACGTCTGGTAACAGGGCATCAAGCCCAACCATCTCTGATTCCCTCCTCTGGCGCTTGCTAGTGTGGCGAGGAGGGGAAGAATTTTTTGGGGAAGAAATTTTTTGGGGAGAGGGGGGGGGAAGTAGATGCCATGGAGAGCAAAATGAAGTCGCGGCGGTACGCCCCCCAGAAAAGAAAAACCCCGTGCGGCACTCGGGTGACGCAGGGCCGGAAGCCGCATATCCAGGGCCCTGCACCAGGAAGCTAACACCGCTGTCTATCTCCGAGAGGTGGCACCCTAAGTATGCCGAGAGGCGAGGCCACCAAGGAAGCCGTACACACCACCAACGTCGATAACCCAAACAGTTTGGGTCCGTGATGCAGATGGATACAGCACAAGCCGCCTCCCCACATCGACAGGACCCGAAAGGTCCTAGCCGATTGACCTTAGGCCGGCTCGCCCAGGCCACCCGTCCTCCGGAATAAGGAGCCAAAGCCTGAAAGTCAGGATCTCTGCCTCCACGGACTACTAGGTTGCAGCACACGGCCAACATGCTGGGGGATGAGAATGAAAAGCCCAGTGGCCAGAACGGGCAAATTGGAATCAAACCCAAAAGGGGATTCAAACCACCAAACATCCTCTAAGCAGCCACCCCGGGCCCGTTTTGTCCGGATGTCCCTTCACCTTTTTTCGACTAGTGCTTGCGATGGGTGTAAACCTGCCCGTCATACACACCGTAGGTGCACTCGCAAACCGTAGTGTTGAGGTTGCTAGTGTTCAAGACGGACTAAAAAACCCTCCGCCATGCAGATCCTTGGCACACTAGGAAACCGTGACCTTGGGTTCCCATTTAGTCGCCTTCTACGACACGCAGGGGTACGGTGGGCTTATTCTACCCCCAGCCCACAGGGGGGTGAACGGATGATGGAACCTCGTGTAAATAAGGAGTTTAGGAATCGGAGGAGGTCGTGCATAGGCGGATTGATTGGATTGACCTGTTGTGAGATACACCAATGAAACCATCTTTCCAGTGGCTGTCGTGAACTTTCGTAGTGGAGGACCGCACGGTCCTAGAGGCATTGCGAGAGGCCTCGTCTTCAAGAATGCCTGTTGAGCGGACGAGTTGGATGATAGTAGCCATCCGAGAAGCCGTAGCGAGGATAGGTTCGGATGGTAGCCGGTAATTGGCGTGGGGAGGCTATGAGGAGGGACAAGAGGAGGGGGAAACCAGGCTGCGGATGGCCAATTCGGTGCGATCAGGAGAAACCGTCCCGAGCAATGGGCGATTTTGCGGAAGATTAATGACAAGAGACGAGGTGGAGTGAAGGCATAAGCATGAAGATGGTTCCAGTCTAGAGTTAGGGCGTCCACCGCCCAAGCCGGTAGGGGGCTGACAAATAGTGGTAGTTTGTTGTTGAACCTCGTGGCAAACAGATCTACCATCTGTTGATGCCGTAACTGAAAGAGGGCATGGCACACAGGTGGATGCAGCGCCCATTCGCTGATCGGAGGCTTCTTGCGAGAGAGGGAATCGGCTATGACATTCAAGGGTCCCGGAATATGGAGTGGTAGTACCTGGATGCGGGAGGTGATGCAGAACTGGAAGATCTCGGACGTGATGTGGTGGAGGGAGTGGGAGCGAGTCCCACCGCCCTTGCAGAGGTAAGCTACTGCTGTCGTATTGTCGATATGTATCTGGACAGTTTTGGAGGACAGGAAGCTTTGAAAACGGTAAAGGCCGAGAAGGACTGCGCGGAGTTCTAGATGGTTGATGTGCTCGGTAGTATCCGCAGGCCACCGACCAGAGGCCGTGAGGTTGCCGACGTGCGCCCCCCCCCCCCCCCACCCCCATCCGAGACGAGAGGCATCCGTGAACAGGTGGAGATCGGGGAAGGGCTCATGTAGGGGAATGGACGCAGTTAGGTTCATAACGTCCATCCACCAGAGGAAGGTTGTAAGGTTTGGCCGAATCGTTCCATTCGAACACTAATGACAGTTATTAAACAATTATCTGTAATTATGGGTCATTACCCCGTTCGACAAAGAAGAACTTTTGTGATACAATTGCCAGATAATCGAATACCGTATGGAGCAACAAACTTTGCCACGAACACTGGAGTTCCATTCTTTGCAACTTTATAACAGGGTTTTTGGCGGGAAGCTTGCTATTTAACAAGAGAACGTTTACCGCCAAAAACAGACTCGCAAAAGGTAGCTCAAGCATCAGAGATGCTCCTTGTCGCCTTGTAGGACAAATTCATGTTGATCGATGTCACGTTTTAAATAATTCTTGTTGTAAATTTGCCTGAAGGAGATGAAGTAAATTGGATCATTTTGTTTGCAGGCGTGAGTCGACCCATTGGATTTATAAGGTTATCATCGGGAAGGATGGGTCCCGGATTTGGGGAGTAGTACGGATCCTGAGTGTCCGGTGAGGACGGTGGTGGCAGTGGCGGCAGCGGACGAGGCAGCGGATCGGCGGAGGACGGACCAGCGGATGCCGGAGAGCAATGACGCTTGGGAAGGGAGGCCAACCTAGCGGAGGTGTAGTCTGGTTCTTTACATTTGAAGGCATGTAAGGACGAATCCATTAAGGAATGGACTTGCGAAGGGGTGAGCGGCTCATTAGTCGGCTTGGAGGTATTAGAGGACCGGGAGAAGAGATCCAACGGTAGGGCGGAGGCGGACGAGGCGAGCATGTCCGCCGTTTTCCACGCCTTCACCTGTAACTTTAAACGTGTGTAGCACTCCTTAGTACGAGCAAGTTCGGAGGATAGGGACCAAAGGTCCGACGCTGGTGGTGGTTGTCCCCAAGGGATTGGAGATGTGGCGGCGGTATTGCACTGCGGAGGAA
Source organism: Lithobius niger (assembly GCA_023313725.1). Taxonomy (NCBI): domain Eukaryota; kingdom Metazoa; phylum Arthropoda; class Chilopoda; order Lithobiomorpha; family Lithobiidae; genus Lithobius; species Lithobius niger. The sequence goes on from JAHWFP010163325.1 coordinate 38,453, forward strand.
AGGATTCCAACAGCAGCGGATTGGGAAGCGGAGGCCCCAACGTATCCTGTTCAGTAGTAAAATTTGTCAAATATGCCTGATGAAGATAGTTGTTGATTATAGACTATCGAAAATTTACAGAATAGTGGAGATTCTAGACATTATGAGATTGAGCATCTTGAATTTCAGTAAATTTTTTCGCTAGCGATAATGAGCTCTCATAGTAGAAGCTCCATTCGTTTATTCAATGCAAAAAGATTAATAACAACAATAATGAAGAACAAATCAAAAGGCAATGGGAAAATGATTTATCAATGTCATTTCACATTTTCTATATGAGCCGTTTATCTGTCATCGATCGATCAATCATTCATTATAATAGTTGCTTTGCAAAATCAACAATTTATTAGAATAAATTAGATGCTTTGCAAAATCAAAATTTACAATTTACTACAATAATAAGCGATGTTTCCTAAGGAGGAATTCTAAATTTGAAATAGTTACAGTATTGTAGCATTAACAGTAGGCCTACATTTATTTTCTTACCCATTTGCTTTCGAATTTCGTTTCTGATTATGTTGGAACTTCTCTTTTATTATGCCCACCAATTCCGTCACTCTTTCACCTAAAGCAAAGATAATATAATTATAAATCGGAACATTATCAGCCTGTCCAAGTTACACCTTAATTCCAGGATAGGCCTACACATGAACTGCACATTACGCCGTTGTATAGGATATCGCCCACTTTACGAGTTCTGGGATCTAACAATGTCAAGTCCCGCAGGGGTCAAGCACCGATCGATATCCTATTTCTCGTTTTGAATATATCAGTCCGACGTGTATTGTTGAGTGGAGTGGAACACATTGTTTAGCTGGATGCAACCCAAGAAGCAACGAAAAGAGCAATGTTTAATTTTTGGAAGCGGTTGCAGTGTTGGAATTCTTGAACCATTCTTTTTGACGTTTGAGGTGTTACGATTTTGGAAATTGTTTCATTTAATTGATAATACTCGTTTGCCTTTATTCCTTTTTGTCATTTAACGGAAAGCAATGCTTGCAACACAGTGGTTGCAATGCTGTAACTTGAATTCTTGAATGATGTTTTTTTTTGTTTGATTAAATTTATTACATTTGTTTGCTTTTTCTATTTTTCATTTAACACAAACAACTATTCCTGCATTCCGCCACTGATTGTTGCGATCGTCGTGCTGTATTGTTTTAAGAAGACTGAGAGCTTCAAAACGGTGAGAAGAAAATTAATTAAATGGTCGTCATGAGCCCGCGCATCTGTGCTGTTTCGGGAGTGATACATTTTTTAAGAAAGAGTAATAAAAAGTTACGATCGTGCACGAATGTTTTCGCCAGAGATGTTTTTTTGATCAGGTGCCCATGACGTCCGAGCTCAATCAGGCTTTCTAGCCTACCATGTAAGGGAGATGTTTTAAACATTTATCATCTTTTGGGGGAGAAAGATAGTAAAATAATTTGCTTTGTGTGAGGTTAGGTGTCTTCCGTGTTGTTGGAAATCTTTGCGATTTGGGGGAAAAAAAGCAAAGCGTGCATGAAGAAATTCGCAAATAAAAATAAAAAGGGTCATTCACTCACGTCAATTTTTTTCAGTACCATTCTTGAGAGTCATTTAACTATTTTTTTTACTGGCCTATGTATTATAGATGTAGTTCCAAATCTGTGTCACCTGTTTCAGGTGCAAATAAACCTAAAAAGCACCATACTAATGTACATTTTATTGGCATTTTATGTCACTGACTGAGAACAATAGAAGACCAATATAAGAGAAGACCATGCTATACTACCTTTTCCTAATGGGTCTTCTTTTTTTGCATTCAGTTTAAAAACATCTCCTATCTTGAATCCCAGACTGGTTAATGTTCCTGTGTCTAATTTACACAAGGTGTCCAAGTCAAAAATCTAGAAGTGGAAAAAAAAGGTAAACATTATAATGCAGAGGTATTGTTAACGTACCCTAGTGAACATTCTGCATTGCCAATACTACTTCATAACGTAACACTATACTATCCAAAAATTATACAGAGCTTCTTAAATTTTCATTGACACAAGCTACATAACGTACTACTACTTCATACTACTTCATAACGTAACACTATACTATCCAAAAATTAAACAGAGCTTCTTAAATTTTCATTGACACAAGCTTGATACAAGTCTTCACCTCTCTCTCCAAATAATTCGGTGAGGGTCTGCAACATCTGTAGGTTGGTAAAAATGCAGTTAATATTTCGGTACCGTATGTATAAATTATTCTTTAAAAAATAATTCTATGGGTAAGCAAAAAAAAACCGCACTTTGTGGGGGTAATACCATCTCTGATGTACTTCATGTCCACACCCATGATAAACTTTTAGGAAGGGGTGCCACCTAAAACATGTCCAAAACAAAAACCAATGTGGTGGCCATTTTGTTTTTAAAATGGCCGCTATACAATACAACAATTTTAAATTGTACTAATGTATGGAAGTTTGATGTCTACTGGTGGTTTTAAGGTTTGCTGAATTAAAAAAAAATGCTCTAAAATTGCCAGAAATCCACACGATGAGATATCCAAAGTAACATATTTAAACTTCTGCAGTAACCGTTCTAATTAAGACAAATAAATGTAAGTAGGCTTCGATAAAAGATATAGTAGATAAAAGTATAATTTGGAAGACGGTAATTAAAACGATTTATTGTAATTAAGAGCTAAGCTATGGGAATTTGTCTACACTGTAATGCTGTACTTTTTGCATCTATTACCACAAGTTACATCTTTAAACTGTTGCAGTAGCCGTTCTAATTATGATAATTGTTGTATAGTTGTAAGTAGGTTTATATAAAAGATGGAGATGCATATTTTCGAATAAGAGTAATTAGAACGATTTATCATAATTAGGGCATAAGCTACAACTGTTTATCTGTGCCCCATGCTTTCTTCTCCAATTCACCGCATGTTACATCTTTAAACTGACGCGGTGGCAGTTCTAATTACGATTAATGGATGCGATTAGGATTATGTGTAAGGTAGCGAAATGTATACTCCAACATAGGTAATAAAAACAGTTAATCGTAATCAGGATATAAGCTACAAGTGTTTATCTGTGCTGTAGCTCCATGCTTACTTCAATTCTCTCAAAGTTACATCGTTAACGTGATGCAGTGGCAGTTCTAATTATGATTAATGGATGTATTTTAATTATGCTTGTTGGAAAAGCATCTCCATCATCATATAAGCCTAATTATATCCATTTATCTCAATTAGAATGGCTACTGCAGCCGTTTAAAGACGAAATTTGTGATAAATAGAAGTAAAAATCACAGTGCTACAACGTAGATAAACTGCTATAGCTTAGCTCCTAACTGTAATAAATCGTTTTAATTACCCTTGTTGGAAAAAATACATCTTCTTTCATCTAAGCCTAATTACATCCATTTATCTTAATCAGAACGGCTACTGCTACAGTGTAAAGATGTAACTTGTGGTAAATAGATGCAAAAAAGCACAAAGCTACAGCATACATAAACTTCCATAGCTTAAGCTCCTCATCAAAATAAATCGTTTTAATTACCTTTGTTCCAAAATATACTTCTCCATCTGTAATCTAAGCCTAATTACATCTATTTATCTTAATTAGAACGGATACTGCAGCACTTTAATGGTGTAACTACTAACTAGTGGGAAACAAACTGAAAATGCACATCACTAGAACGTAGATAAACTGCAGTAGCTTGGCTCCTCATTACAATAAATCGTTTTTAATTAACCATGTTGAAAAATGTACGTCTCCACCTGACACCAGACCTGAATACATCCAATTATCTTAATTAGAACTGCTACCGTGTCACTTTACAGATCTAATTAATGATGAATTATGTAGAAAAATGCAGTGCTACGCATAGAGAAACAGCCGCAGCTTAGCACCTAATAATTAAAACATTTAACCCTGTGTTTGCTAGTTACTAGTCATTGCAAACGAACTCACGTTTTCGAGCACTAATTCTAATCTGCCTCTATTCAATGAGGACATTTAAAAATTATGAATAATACTTGAATTTTGCCACCATTTTGGCCGCCATCTTGGATATCTTGTCGTGTGGAGTCCTGACAACTTTTTAGAGTATTTTGTTGAATTCGGCAGGCCTTAAAACCTAGCAATTGATACTAAACTTACATAAATTAGTACAATTTAGAATTTTTTTATTGTGTGACGCCCATTTTAAAAATAAAATGGCCGCCATGTTGGTTTTTGGACAGGTTTCAGGTGGCACCCCTTCCCAGAAGTTTCTCATAGGTGTGAACATGAAGTAACAGGAGATTGTGTTATTCTCACGGGAGATTGAGCTATGCAGTTTTCTTGAAGAATTCGCTGATTACACACAGAACTAAAAGGGGGGAGGGGGAGGAGGGGGTTAGAGCCATGCATCCCTGGCAATCACAGCTTGTTAATGCTAGGACAATGAAACGTTGCATAGTATGTGTGCAAATAGGGGGAAGGGGGCGTACAACAATGTACTGGTGTAGGGACATTTAGGCGAGGCAACAGACACTTAGGCATTGGAGACTTAGGCAACGGACATATTTTTAATGATAATATTTAATGACGAGTTCATTTCCGTGCAGTTGTTATTATTGGTCGTGATACGTAAGGTCAGTTGCCTTGGAACGTTTTTCCTCCAGGATTTTCTTTCGTGTTCGTAATATTAAGAGAAGCTTCCTAGCAGTGGGTGGGCTACGATCGAGTTAATTCCACTAACGTTTCAGTAAAAATATCAGAAGTAGTGTATATAGGGAAGGTATGTGTTTAGCAGTAAGGACCAAAAAGAAAAACCTGCTAAATGAAAGATATATCCCTCCCAATGCCATTTTTCTCGATCCTCTTCTCATCAAGTGCGGCCCCAAAGGTCTTATCTTCCCGTTAGTCAATCCCCTGATAAAAATCCATTTTAAAATATGGCGCCTAGGAAGTTTTCTGTTAAATATTGGGAAGTAATTTAATATCATCCTGGCAACGTTATCAGGATGCTATTAAATTACTTCCCAATATTCAACAGATAATCTAGATCCTAGACGCTACTTTTAAAAAAGGATTTTTAGCAATGGATTGACTAAAGCAGTGGTGCCTATCCCCCCCCCCTGCCTCAGTCCAGTGAGAAGTTACCCCCCCCCTTCCCACCAGTTTAAAAATGGTACTCTATATATTTCCGACTTGGACTAGTTGTTGGGGTGCAATTCTCCCCCCCCCCCCCCCCTCCCCCACACACACACACACTCTCGGCCATGTTTTATTTTCACACGCTTTATTTCTATCCTGTCATAAAAGCCAGGATAACAATAACAGCATGTCACAACAGCATCTACTGTTTTATTTCGTTTTCAGTCAATATTCAACCGTAGGCCTACATAAAATCATAAACTAAAACATATTTTTTATAGCATTTTTCTACATTTATGTGTTGTGTTGACTGTTAAGAGGCTATGTTGCGTTGTGGTGACTGGTGGTGCGTTGTTGTTACATGATAAATACATCGATATTTTTCCACCCCCGAACCCCTCCCTAAAATGCCAGTGCGAAGTTGCTCTTCACTGATCCAACCCAATTTTGTATGCCATTCAGTGAATGTCCAGCGCCCACCAACTACTGAAATAAATGCACAATAACGTCACGTAAGTGCCCACCCGTTTTGAAAATTGGTGTTTTTCTCACCAAAGTGTCCGTCGCCTCAATGAATCCCAATGTATCGATCACTGGCTTTGACGTTTTTTTTCAAGATCGTCGTCTTGCTAACTAAAAACTGACAATTAGAAAATTGTAGACACCGGCATGCGAAGTTTCATTGCTCTAGCATTAGCAAGCTGCGATTGCCACGGGTGGCCAATCCTCTACTGCCCCACCCTGTATACAGTAATACGCAACGTTAGTGACGATGCATTTTAAAATTACTTCATGTAGCCTTCAAGACTAACTAACGATTAATAAATATAATAAACCTCTTGCATGTGTTATGTTCCCTGATTAGGTTGACAATAAACAACATTGATCAACCTAGAGCACGTGTTACGTACCTTGACGCTTGAACTTGTCACGGAACCGAAACCGAAAGTATAAAGTGCGAGGTGTTCACGTGAGCGAAGCGTGTAGTGAAGTGCGTAGTGAAGTACGAAATGAAGTGTGAAGTGTGAAGACACCTCTCGGCTTTCGTACTCTTCCCATTTGAAATTTCTTAGAAAGGCCATTGACCCCTGAAACCCCCCTTGGGGCGCCCCCATAAAGTTGAACAGGTTGGCGTTGGGTTGTCCACATGCGGATTTGTCAGTCAATTTTTTACTGCGTTAAGCTATCTTTATTACTTCTCGAGTTACGGCACTGTAACGGGTTTCGTGATACACCCCGTATAAATGGGGGAAACTACCTTTACGAATTAAAGACTCATTTAGGCCTAGGCTGCCTCGAAGCATCGCTAACGAAAGCGGTAGGAATTTGAGGGAATCCCCTAACTTAATTCCTTCAATTTTCGCGGTCACGATCTTGCTGCCGCAATAAATAACGTCAGCAGGCCTAATTCCACGTTCGATAGCCCATTTAATTAAAAACAATCCACCAAAAGAACTTTGATTATACGCCGTCAATATCATGTTGGTGTCGTGGGCGTGAGTTTCAAATAACCACTCACAAAACTTGTTCAGGGGTTCCACTCCGTGCATAAATATCTTACGTTTGAGTCCGCATTTTAAACAATCTGTTTTATCGAAACAATACGTACACGCTACGTCAATAACTGCAAGATTTACCTTATGCATGTAGTATTCTTTACTCGAAGAGTCCGTTACTCTGTTAGCTGAGTCGTTTCAAAATCGTAAGCGCAGATCCGTACGCATTCTCTCTTCTGGGGTTGGGGTAGGGGTTGGACGTGGCATCTGTGACCTGGACGCGACCACTTTTTACACACTTTACAGAACCGCTGCCCGCAATGATGAGCCGTTTTACTGTTTCCTGCGTAGGTTAGAAAGCATACATTACATTTATAAAGCGACTTACACACAGTAGCATTTTTAAATGGCGGTTGTTTCGTGTAATGACGGGCGAGACAGTCTGGGTTTCTGAATAAACGATTGCAAACCCAACAGGAAAGCCACTTTTTCAAATGACAACGGAAACGAGGACTGTGGCTCGCGACACATTTGTACTTTTTGCACGAATGTTTTTGTTTGTTGGCGTACGGTTTAAGACACGTATGGCAAAAATAATTGCTACCGTACAAGAAGCGGGGTTTCAAAATACCTACAAAATGATTTTCGTAACAAAACAGGTAAATCCGTTTTTGGTTAGTTGGCCCTTCGAACACTGTTTGGCATTTGGTACTGATTTTCTCGAACACAACAATTTGAAAATCGTTTAAGTAGTCCTGGAAACGTCTTAAATCCGTCAAGATGCAACCTTCCCGTTTAACCGTCACTGCTGCATTTTCGTGTAGCTGTAAAGCCAAGTCTTTCTGCAGCGTCATCGATCTACGTATCCTGTAGTACAGAGTTTTATTATTTTCCACGTAGGATTTGCAAGTCACTAAAGTCCTAGCAAGGCATAGGCCGTCGTTCTTATTTTTCATTGGAACCACTGACATGCGTACACCACTTTCTAGTCACAAAGCTGCATTAGATTTCGACGCTTTCTTTTTAGGAAAGGTCCCCTTCCGGAAACTTTGACTTGAGTAAGTTTAATTTCGAGTTTGTTGTACACATCCAATTGCTTACCCGACTGACTAAATTTCATCAAAAGTGCTAAAATACTCTCAATCGCGAACGATTCCCTGGGATGAAATGGAAGAAACAGGTTATTACCCGGTTATAACTCGGCTGGCCTGCCCCTGATATCGAAATGCCAATATAATCCCGGGGTTGTATCCCATCCAATAACTGCTCAAAAACGTTGACTAGGAGCTCGTCCATGTAAGTAACGGGATCGAGCCCATTATCGGTCTAATAATCCTGGTCTACTGCATTAATACTAACGTCAAACATGTTTGTATATGTTGCGAATTTTTTTTTGTAGCGCCCTCTACACTTGCTAATGCTAAACCTATCGTTTATAAAGATTTCCTTGCCAGGACTAACGCAATCGCGAGGAGGCTGTGTGGAAAATGATGGTTTAGAAAGCTGAAATGTCGCTCCCCTCCCCCTCCCCACTGGTTCGCTGTTGCTGAGAGATGGTTGTGCCACTATTGAGAAAAACAGAATTAAATCACTTTATTTTTACATTTGTAGAACGATGGTTCCAATATGCATAAATGCGAACGGTGACTGGGAGCATTGATTATGCAACCTGGGCATTCTAGGCGTTTGTCAACTGGTCTGTCGCAAAATTCATGCATGACTTCTTGGACCCATTTTGAACACTTTTTTTCTTCTTCTTCTTCATCTACGTTGATTACTGTCGGAACAGTACGTTGGAACGTACTGGTGCATGGACCCGGCTGGGCAAACTTGAGTTTTTTTGAGGTGGGTTTAAAGATCCGGTCTTTAGTGGGCGTTTCATTATTGGTTTCCTTATTAGCACGTTTCCTAGGTTTGGTCGCCAGTTTGGGAGGGTCGCTTTCGGTCATAGTGCCACGCGTAATTGTTTGGATTGCCGGTGTTAAAACGTCGCTTATTCTCTGGCCCCAACACGCAATTGCTTTGCAGATATGTCCGTACAAATAACGCATGTGCAGAATGTCAAATTGCGTAAGAGCAACCGTGCTGCTATGCACTTTCAAAATAATGACGTTATCAGCCGCTAACTGCAGCGAAACTCGACCGTTTTTATAGTCCAATGCTGAGCCAGGGTGTCCCTCCAGTATATTTTGACCATTAGATTTTGGAATTCTGAAGGTTTTAGTTGAAAGCAATGATCGTCTACTTTACCAATCGTGATCGTGACTGAGTGATTTTCCGGCTGGATTCATAAATAGTTTTAACCACTCAACGGAAAGGAATCGCAGTACGCGATTCTGTTTTAATCTACGGGAAAAAGAGAAATAAAAACCACGTGTCACAATTTACGTTTTTTTTAGGGGCATTTTTTTTTTACTCCACACTTCCTCAACCTGCTCGAAATCTTTCATTTTTTCCTTCAGGCTATTGGGTATTACGTGAACATAACTGAGCAATCCCTGCATTTGACGGTTGCTAAGAACAGTATACTTTTCCCCTTGTTTTCCGAAGATGTACTTCGCATTGTAGGCAACCCTGACTGGCTGATTATTACTTTCAATCGTCCACTGTACGACCAGGGTCTAGTCATTTTTTGCACGACACTCGTATTGGACGCAATTCCGTTGAATTCGTCAAAATCTTTAGCGAATTGCAACCATTCTTTAGGACTGAGAGCCACCCCTTTATGACCAGCCGTCAACCCAGCCGATGGTACTACAAATTCCGTTATCTGAACGTACAGTTTCCCCATAAACGGTTGTACTTGAGCGTATAGTTCTTGGCCAAGAAAATACGTAATGTCGGTATTCACCGTGCTGTTACTTATACTGCCAGCCATGGTTTTAGCCTTCGGATATAAGAAAGAAACAAAAAGAGGACCCTCCTTTAGATTTTTCCTAACCTTACGAAACAATAATATGTAACGACGTTGTCGAGACGAACCTTGTAATTACATTATTTATTCGCTTCTACACCTTGACTGTTAAATAGTTGCACGCCCAGACAACGAGTATACCTTGGTAATTCTAAACCAAAAATTTTAGAGTTACATTGTTTGAACTCAACAATAATGAAAAATAGCATAAGTAATATAGGCCTACCTTTCACCGTTAAAGGTCGCTCGTAGTGGAACTGGAAACGTCTTTGTTGTTTTCAGGAGCTTGAAACGTGCACTTTTCTGGCTCAGGCCAGGACTTGTAGCAGAGGACGTCGGCTTCTTCTTTTATACGAGGCGGATTAGTACTGTCGGAGGTAAAAGCCTATTTTTTTTGGATCGTTTACATGTACTCGACGAATCGTACGCCTTTCTTACGCTTACAATTGTAAACCTGGGTATGGCCTCCAATTGGCTAGCCGTAGTGATTGACATCTCGAGTGGATGCTTTGTCTATAAGCCTACCTTCCGTCATGCCCGAGGCTATTTTCGTACGACGTTACGTTCGTTACAGCCAATGAAACTACTCCATTTTTTTTAGTACAGCGCCTCCTACGAACGCCTTGGGCTATTCACTCATCCCACTCCTTATAAGTACACTATTTGTATTCTGGAAGGTAATTATTTTTTATAATTCATTCTTTGCTCAGGTATTTTTGTTCTACGTGACATGTCGCTTGGGGGTGGTAAATGGCGTCCATTTGCCTGGTGTATGACGTCTCCTTATCACCAGGTATTGACAGGTGAGGCCGACATATCTGCTTTCTTAGGAAAAGGTCTCGCTCAGATGCAAAAAAATTATGGCGCCCGTGAGTCGGCGTATTAATTTTTTAATGCATTCCAGAAGATCGTTCGGTTTCCCTATTTGGTCATGGTCATTGGTAAGGCTGTTTGTTTTATCCGTATGGCCTCCCTGAGCCACTTTTTTGGACTCTCGGCACCATTAGGTCGCGTCGCCTGCTTGTAACAACCATATATGGTATTAGAAAATGTCATTATTGAAATCTGATTATGATGGTATGTGGAGGAAATGTGATTTTGTCATTGGCAACTGGGACATAAAAAAGAGTGACACTGCCACCCAATTAAGCGGTCCTAATGGACTGTCTGGGGACGTGATGGCATGTCCTTTTTTTATTTGTCCATTTGTTCCCTTTTTCCTTTTTTTTGCTCGCATAAAGTGGATCGAAGGTCGAATATTTGTATTTGTGGGTGGGCTTTTGCCCCACGTGATATCCACCCATAATGGATTTTAGCTACACTCTCCAATTCCACTAACACTCGTCGTTTCATACACTCCAAATTGTGGCTGGTGACAGATGTGGAGTTCGCAATACAGGCTGCTACGTCAATTGTGTTGCCGGTATCTACACTTCCATACATTTGTTAGCTTTTTTTTTTAGGTATTTTACGTTTGTTGGTCTGCCTTTTATTACCTTTTTTTGTTAGGATCCCAATTTTTGGAGGCAAGTAGTTAATATCACCCAGGTGACTAGTACAGTGGTAACCCCTAACAGGGTCCTATGTATCGTTCGGTATCACATTTGAATCCTAGGGGGGGGGGGAGGCGCGTGCATCTAGGGTCTATCAGTCGGGCCCATGACCAATAAGCCGTAGAGGCGCGCTGCCATATCCTATGAATGCGAAGCGGTAGCCGCCCGGTGCTTGCCCAGTCGGGATAATTGTTCCTTGTTACCAGTTGAAAAGACTCCTCCCTGTTTGCGTGCATGCAAAGGTAAAAGTTATAGGCAGGAGATACATTTTTTTTTATTAAAAATTGTTTAGAGGTTGTATACATACATAGTACAGTTGTGAAATAACAGCAAAAAAGCCTGAGACAGTCAGATCTTCGAGCCAGGGATCTTCAATTCAACTCCTTCAAGGTGGACTGGTGGTCTGAAAGCTTTCAAAGGCCGGGGGGGGGGAATTGAGGCTTAATGGCGCGTCGACAGCTTGGTCATTAGCGCCAAGGTAAGAAACCGGAATTACCGAAAAATACTCGAATATAAAAACATAGTCAGAAGTCACATGTGTTGAAGGTTACCTTAAGTATGAGGATGGCCACGTTGTCTCTTCAAGCTTCAAGTTGGATTGAGTGTAAGTATGGAACCTGTTTCCTCTCCTCTTCAAGGCAGCTCTTTCAAGTCGGATTGACGGTCTGGAAGCTGTAAAAAAAAAGGTAAGAAACCAGAATTACCGAAAAATACTGGAATATAAAGCATAGTCAGAAGCCACACATATTGAGGGTTACCTTAAGTATGAGGATTGACTGTAAGCATGGAACCTTTATTTTTCTGCCTGTAAAGGTAAAAAAAAAAAGGTGTTTGAAAGCGAAACAATAATGGTGTACATATAATACCACCTGATGTCCTTCATCTAGCCGGCGGTAGTTGTGTGTAGGGAAGTGTAGGTTAGGGTAGGGTATGGTGGGACTGAAACAAAAAAAAACCACAAGATTAGACATGGCAGAAATACAAAATGAAGCGACGTCAGGCGGACACTGGGGGAGCGGAGTGAACTAAAAGCTCACCTTCGCAAATAATATAGGCTATAACGAAGCGATATCAGACGAAGTAGTGCCTTCAATTCGATAAGCGGAACGTAGTGCAGACTGAGAATTTAAGAACGTGGACAAGGCTGAGGGAGCGGAGGGATAACAACTAGGTAGTTAAACACCCAAAAATCCACTGGCAGTTTCCTGAAGGGGAAACTGACGACTAGTAACGAATCTCGGGAGCGTCCGGCGAAGGGGATAAGCCTCTATACCCGTAAAAACATAAGAAGCTAGGTATTAAAAAAAGCAAAAGTCCACCGGTAGCATACTACCGGCTGGTAACGGATTCCCGGTAGCTTTCTGCGGAGGGGATAAGATGTAATACAAACAAGAAGTGAGACATGTGAAGAAGTGATATTACAAAAGGCCATATTGCGCGCATACGGTCTAGCTATCATGTGGAAGGGGGCGTCATCGCAGCGAGTCATAATACACGCTGTTAGTAGGGTTTGTGTAATACGACTCCCTTCGATGGCGCTCTTCCAGACAACACCCGGGCGATACCACCAGGAGGCCCGTAATCCGCTGCGATACGTAAGGGAATGTGTGGCAAAGTTAAAAAAAACAAAAAAAACAAAATTAAATGTGACGAAGTTAAAAAAAACTAAAATTAAAAAAGGTATCCGTTGACATATCGTGTTCATCACCCGAATTTGGAATTCTCAAACGCTAGTCGTCCGAGGGGCCCAACGGTGTTTCATTGGTTCTAAATGCATGACAAAGATTGCGCGTAGTCGAAACCAACATTAAGCTCGTCACCTTGGTTTCCAGTAGAAAACTAGGTGTTTATCGTAGACGTTAATAAAGGATATGCCCGGAAAAAAAAACAAGTATGGACAATAAGCAAAATAAGTAAAGTCGGACACGAAGTTATGCAAACACAAATTCCCCCTTGCGAGGGAAAAATTTATTAAGTAAAAACGTACATATAAGCAGGTTTAAGACCCCTACTAGAAATAAAAATAGTGGTATATATAAAAAAAACCCTACACCATAAAACTATGTACATTTTAAAGAAGATTTAAGATCTCTTTAGCAAAACATTTATACACTATAATAAAAAAAAACCCACACCATGTACAATGAAGGAGATTTAAGATCTCTTTAGCAAAACATTTATATAATAAAAAAAAACCCGCACCATAAGACTATGTACATAAAGGAAGTTTAAGACCTCCTCATCAAAATAGGTATATAATACAAAAAAAA
>JAHWFP010163325.1:51931-64511 GCA_023313725.1 Lithobius niger
TCGATTATAACAACGGCTTACAGCATTGAACGCAGTCTTTATTTTCGGAAGGTGTAATGAATTTAAAGTGTCTTTTGACGAAGCGGACGACACGGCGGTCGTTAAAATCCTTCGTCATAGGATGGAAATGTTGTTGGATACGAGTCATGGGGAGACCATTGGCTTTATGATATAGAAAATAAAGGCAGTATTGGCCGCATACCGTACTACAAGGTCCTTGGTAGGTGTGTAGATTATAATTCTTAAAGGTAGAATTCCTACCGAGGAAACGCAGGATGTGTATGTTAGCAGGCTTCAGACCATAGCTGTCAAAGTAGTCAACGGACGCCTTGAGGTGGTTGAAATAGATGGCGATCCAGTGACTACCTGGTTTGGAAAAGGGTCCAAATTAATGATGTACGTCGAATGGGTGGCTGTTCTAGGTAGCTGATCGGAAGCGTACACGTCACCAAATAAAGGCCTGAGCTTCTTGTGACTGTTAGCTGCGGCGCGCAATTGATCTGTTTGCATTGTTTTTTAGTGTTCGTATAGAATGTTTCTAGATTGATCGATTTCGAGTACGGATTGATGCACCATGTAAAGTACTAAATTTATAGTTTCCGTAAGGGCTTCTTTGAAACTAATGTCGATAAGGAGAGATCCTTGACGAATAAGGTTGTAATGGCACTCTCCTTGGCTTTTATCGGAAGTCAAGTCAAAGGCGTACAGCGCATTGCCTTCCGGGTAATCGGCATACACGATGGGTGGAGGCGAGCCCGAAACCAGTTTGTTGGTATCTTGAAAAAGTGAGTAATAATTTCGCACGTATAAAGAATTGTCATAGTCTGGTTTATAGGGAATAAAAGGAATAGTTTTTCCATCAGCCTGCAAAGCGAGATAATTAACGTTGTAGTTGGCAAAGTTGTAAGGATTTTTAGTATAGCAGCTACCGTTGTAGGCACTATTCGAAATCAGGCCGAGAAGACAAAATGAAGGCATGTTTCCCAGGACGGCATTATCGAGATTGCCTTTGCGGAACCGTCTTTTAAGGCCTGGGTGAACCCCACCAACACTGCCAGCGATGGTGTGACTCGGCGGATGAACAAGGCTGCCTTAGTGATGTTCACACGGTAGCTCGGGTTGGTCTCGGCGCTCATTAAACAGAATGCATCTTTACTACGAGTTAATTTGAAACGGAGATCAACATTGTTTAACAAAAGTCTGTCTTGCTGAAATAGGTCGCAGTGAGGGTGACCGTACAGGTCTATAACTTTACTAGTCTTGACACGTTTGGTGCGTGCTTTAAGACCAACGTTACTTCCACCAGGATTACCACTATCGAAACTACCAGCAGTATCGGCTTCCCACAGTTGCCTGGAGAGGTGACCGGCTTTAGCATCGGCGCCATGAGTCAATAAAGTCTCTAAATAAGAACGAAATGCGTACCCATTGTCGCTATTAGACACTTGTTTCCCATTTAATGTACAATCGCATTGCGAAAAAAGGGAATGCAAAAGTAGATTTACAGGACCAATCTTCTCTGTGTCAGCTATAATCGTCGCTACACCTTTAACTATTTCGCACTGGATGTGTAAAAACGACTGACTCAAGTCCAAGAGACAGTCGGCAGCTCCCGGAACCACGAATTCGATAGGAGCACTGTCACTTAATGTAGCTAAAGGATGATACTCGACTAGGGTGTCATCATTTACGGTCACCTGCACGGGAGGTGTCGTAAAGAACTCAAGTTCTTCCTTGGTGCAGGGGACTGAAACTCTGTCTGGTTTCAATGACATGATGATGTGGAATGAAAGACGACATAGTACAGTATGCAGCTATATACTTTCTGTTGTTCATTTAACCGAAAAAGTCCGCCTTTCTTCTAGGCTTGCTTCTTCGTTTTTTGGAAGCCTGTAGGCGTCTTAGTTTTCTCTTCCCACCTCCTGATTGACAACGCTTCTTCTTTCTCTTGCGACCGGTTCCCACTTGCCCACCTGTAGCAGCGGCCACGGCATCGTGTTTAGCCGCCCTCCATCTCGTCCGAGCAGCTTCCTTAACAGATTGTCTAGACTCTACATCATCCAGCAGCCTCCCCCCAGATCTTAGCGCATAACGTCCTATCCCCATTAACCTCTTTTAAGAAAAGGGACGGCCGACCGAAAGATACCGCTCAGGAAAATCCCCGAACCCGCCTCCCCCTCTCTGTATTCTTCCCCCCGCAAAATAAAGGGCTCCCCTCTCTGGCCAGGGCAATAGTGTTGCACGCATACGCGAGGATTTAATCCGGAGTAAGGGGCTCGCATGTTTTTTTTTAAGGACGCCGCCTAAAGTGTAGTGTCAGGCTAATTTCTCCCGAGTTAAATGGAATGGCCACCCCCATGTCTGACATTATATAGACTCTAAGGGTCTCGAAATTAAGACGAGCGACTGGTTTGTAGTAAGGTTTAGTAAATATTACATTCGTCATATCGCCTTCTCCGATCCTTACAACTCTTAATAAAGGCACCAGAACGTCACCAACTAGGGTCTCCGCCACTATGTCGCTGTAAATATAAAGGGAATCGAACCCCCCGATCAAGTTAAGTTTTATAGTTGATGCAACCGCTTTATGAAAAAAATGATCGGCTCTAAAGCCTATTCTACTAGCCAAAACCTTGTTAATGCTCATGCTCAGTACTTCCAGAGGAGTAGCCTCTTTATCAGCCGATAAAAGGATGGCGGGGAAGCGTATAGACATTATATCCCCGACTTCCGCGTATTCGTACCAAGGATATTTAACAGCGCGCCCTCTTTCTCTCATGGCCTTGTTCAAAGCATTCGCCAATTCGTGTCCCGTTTTATAGTAACCAGGAGTTAAAGTAACGTTGATGGTAGATACAAAAGTGACGTAGAACACGAACCAACTCCCGTCATTAAATTGCTGCAGAATACTTTCAGTCGTGGCCCTAGTATGAGCTTTTACATCGTCGTAATAACTCTCTCTCAACAACCTAAGCGATCTATCCCAGCCTAAAAACCTAGCGAGACTATAAGACAAACACAGCTTAGCATCTGGAGGTAGTTTATGGTCAATTTCAACGCGTTTACCTACTTGATTGTAACTGAAAGTGATGGAAGGCATTCCCAACTGATTTTCGATAGTCTTATTTAAAAAAGTCAAAACCTTATCCGTTTGGTAAGTGAAAAACACAAAATCCTTATTGAAAACTAGATCCAATTCCGGTTCCACGGTCAATGTGGTTTCCCCCGTCCCACCACTTTATGTTGATTAAGAATCGCGAGTTTAGCAGATTCTGGTATATCGAATTCTTGGTAATTATATCTAGGGAATTTAACGTAAGTACGGGTTCCACATTTTAGAGTCATTCCACTATCTGATGCCACGTTAGCGACAGCACCCTCCACCAAATCTACAAAAAATCATGCGCGGGAAGCAATTTTTTTTTGAGTGTCTATTTATGCAATCACAGACGCCTCAAATTACTAACCAAATTACTAATGCAAATTTACTAACCTGAAAATTGAATTCCATTTTTCTCCATTTACTTATATAATTATAACGTTTTATTCTGCATTTAGATTCTTTTTTTTTTTTTACATTGTTTAACGTCATTTTTTTAGGTGTTTTCTGTTTTTTTTACAGTGCTTTGCATAGTTTTATTTTTTTTCCTATTTTTTCCATTTTCCGAATAATTTATTGTGTAATTTTCTTTAATTTTTTAACATTCGCCTATGTGTGATTGCACTATTGTGCAATTAACTATTATGTATGTATTTTTTTTATTATTATTATTTCATTGTAGTCATTGTAGTCATTTATTCAATTTATTTTTGTACTGGGCTCGTAAAAGACCTTGGTCTTCAACCCACTATCAATGTATTTTGTTTTAATTATGTTTTAAATAAAGCCCGTCTTCTTCTTCTTCTTCTTCTTCTTCTCCTCCAGATTGACGAAAAAAGGTGCCAAATTTCACTCCCCACCCTCCTCCAGATTGACAAAAAATCGCGCGCCGGCCTCCAGATCGATGAAAATGGAAAAAAAAACCAGCACTTTTCCCCCCTTCTCCAGATCGACCAAAAAAACGCGCGCGGGAAGCGATTTTTAAGGGTCCATTTATGCTACAATCCCGCGTGTGGAAAGCGGGTTTTTTAGGGGGTGGAGGGATCTGTCCTCATATCCCAACTCGCAAAACCCTCTTCTCCAGCACTTTCCCCCCCTCCTCTAGATCGACAAAACGTAAATAAGTAGCAAAAAGCACTTTTCCCCCATCCTCCAGATCGACAAAAAATTGCGCGCGCCCCCTCCTCCAGTTCGACAAAAAATCGCGCGCGGAAAGCGGGTTTTTCGGGGTGAAGGGGTATGTCCTCATATCGTAATTCCCCACTACTAATGATGTTTAGAAGACAATTAAAGTTTTACCAAAGAGAAAATTAAAAAAACCACTTAAAGCTTCATTCTCCAACAACAATGGAAGATCTTTTATACAAGAATGGGAAAATGGATCACTTAAAACAAGGGAATTTTTCGTGTTGTCCTACCAAATCGGTAATAAAAAAAGTAAGCAGCGAGATTATAAGGCAACATGATTTTAGTGCTGATGCATTTGATGATAATCAAAAGCATGATGATGTACGAACACAGCAACCCACAGGAAAAAGTATTTGTACAAACCCCGAGTTACTATCCATTTAATTCTGAACTATTTTTATATGAATAGTGGTGTCTTTACAAGCATCTGGCTAAAGGGAAAGACATTCTATATTTTGACAGCACTGGATCTGTAATCAGACATTTGAGTCACCAGAAATGTGCAGTTTATTACTACGCAATTGTGTACTCTACTGGAAATAGCCTGACAGTGCCTCTTGCTCATTTTATGTCGTCCAGTCAAACAGTCCCCCAAATAGGCAATTTTTGTTTCATGTGGTGCGTGAATTAAAATCATTCGGTACGTCATCAACGCTACTCGTAGGATAGTTGTGGATTTCAGCTTCGCACTGATGAACAGTGTCCTTTTAGCTTTTAATTAGGAAAACATGCTGAATTATCTCAAACGAAGTTGGACTGTGTTTCGAAATAAAACTTGTAGCTGGACACCCGGTAAAGTTGTCTTACAGTTATGTCGCTGCCATTTTACCAAAGCTTTCCAAGATTCATTAAAACGAAATAATGTGAAAAAAGACGTTTGCTTGCTTTTAAAACAGTTTGTTAACTTGATACAACAAGTTGACGATTTTGAGTTAAGTTGTACGTTTGACCGTGCTGTGATTACTATTCTGACAACTGAAAAGGTCATCGAAGAGGTAACAGAAGCATTTGCATGGTTCTATGGAAGCGGAGATAGTAGCGATTCAGACGACACCATAGAAGAGCAAAGTAAGAGAGTAGGAGAAAATATGGCGTTTTTTAATGACAGAAGTGCCACTACCAAGTCTCCAGAAACAGTACTCTACAAGTCTTCTCCATTTTATAAGTTCTTTCTGGAATCACGACTGAAGATAGAAAAATATTAAAATGTTTGCAAAAACGCACCAAAAGCAATTTGTCGAATAATCTTTTTTGCACTACAGCTATGGACATTTTGGAACGTCACTGGAAGCCATATTTTCCTTTGTGGTCTGGACTTGCCCTAAAGGGAGAAACATTTAATACAGACTCCAATGCAACTGTCGAATCATGGTTTCGCTATATTAAGAGAAATGTGACTAATGGAAAATCTCATGATAAAGTTGGACGTTTTGTTCGGAAGCTAAAGAACATTACACTAGGCAGGGTGAAGAAAGTTGCAGCGCATGTAAATCTAAAGCCTCGACCACAAAACTCAAAACAAAAGCATACGCATGACACCACAGAAATGGCAATAGAAGTCTGGAAGCCGCCTAAAAAGAAATTACCCGGTAAGAAGCTAAAGTTTATAAAAAAGAAAACACAGTGCAAAATAAAACCTCGTAAAGAAACAACAAACAAAGATAAGCAAAGGAAAACTAAAACCGCAAAAAATACTCATGAAAAGAAAGGAAAGTGCTTGCCTGCATGTGAGGAAACGTTAGTAAGAGGAAAAACAAAACCATCTGACGACACAGCTTTAAATTTAAAGAATAAAGCTACAGTCAGCAGCACTGAATGTCGTCCATGCCAAACTACTGATGTAGAAAGGGAAAATGAACCGTATTCAGTAGTGTATACCATTATTGAACATATTAATCAGGCATGAGACTGGCTTAAAAACCATCAGTCTCTTTTCAAAAGCAACATAAATCTTCCTCCATTATGTTCTAAGTCGTCAAATGAAATTAATGAGTTCACTCGTCGATTTGACGAATTTTCTGCTTTTTGTCTTACTGATGAAATGGAAAAGGACGAATATGACTCCCTCATGGAAAACACTTGTTTTGAGTTTGCATCAGGAAAGAATATGGACGTGTTTCTATCCCACTGCCGTGACCTAAAGGGGTTAAGAATAAATTGCAAACTTCTACCTTCATACAATTCAAAAAATGATGTCAGTGTTCAAGATACACCCGTGCATGAAATGGCACCTAGTACTTTGCAGAATTTTCTACAACAAAAAAGTGCACATAATTTCTGACAATAACTGCATAACCATTCCACTGACTTACAGTAACACCAAGTCTGAATACATTTTTCAGTCCCATTCTATACGCATTAATCTAGTTGATATTAAATCCCTTGAGGACACACTCTCTGCAGATGATGAAGCTAGCCTTCAAGAAACCTGGTGCCTATTTCGACAAGGATGGTTGGTTGAAAAAATTGTTGAAATATTTCTTTACAATTTAGGAGATGAATTCCAGGACAGAGTTGTTGTTCATGATACAACCTTTATGCAATGCATTGCAGAGGGGTGGAGTGTTGACCTAGCAACGCAAAATGTCAGCTTTAATGAAAAACCTTTAGTTGTAATTCCCTGGTATACCAAGAACCATTGGCGTCTATGCCTGTGTGTGTGTAGTAATCATGTGATTGACCTCTACGATCCGCTTTCTGCCTCATTGTTTAACCTTTCTCGTAAAGATGCAGCTTTACTAAAGAAGTTAGGGCTGTATCTACAAGAAACTTTAAGAGACGGTTTACCTTGGACAATTTCATTTCCAGAGTATGTTGTTCAAACTGATGTGGAAAACTGTGGGGTTTACGTACGTATGATAGCAATAGCACAACTTAGAAGACTTAGCATTACAGAACCATTTGACATATTAGCTAGCCGAGCTTATATTTTTCAAAAAATACGGAAAGGTTGTCTGCGAGCAAACTCTACAGCCGACCTTCAAGCGTGTATTGTATGTTATGACACAAACTCTGTTGGCCCTATGGTCCAGTGTTATCAGTGCAGTCAGTGGCAGCACTGTGAATGTGTCAACATTGATCTAGGCACAGCACAAAAACCTGAATTTCTATTCTCTTGTCGGGAATAATTGGACGGAGATTTTTAGCTACCCCTACAACACTTCTAGTTATTTTTTACACAATAGCACGAATCACATGCGAAATCATGCAAAACCATAGTCTTGCATGCTTCCCTTAGCTTATCCAGCTTACCTGTGCCAGTCAATAAAACCTGTTCAGCTGTTCAATTCACCTATCAATCGCCTCATTTTCTAAAAAATTATATTTTCGATAAATCACAGAACGACAGAATGTGCAAAAAATCACAATTTTACATTTGTGTGTTTCTGTAATGCACTTCAGCGCGTGAGCTGTTTTAAATAGAAATTACCGTTAATTACCTATCAACTGACCTGGGATTGCTACTACGCACCTCCCTAAATGCTGTAATTTCAAAATCTGGAAATAACCTAATTGCCACCCGTCCCTCTAATTACCGTTTTTATGCTACAAAATCATTACTAAAGCTTCAAACAGTTAATGAGTGCACCTTTTTATCCCTTTGGATAGTTATTTTTCTGCTTCACAATTAGCATCAAGCATTTCAGAAAGTCAAATTTTTATTCAATGCCGTTCGTGGGATAATACATCACGGAAATGTCGGCGATTACTCCTACATGATTATTCCTGTAGGTAACCTTGATTCAGTCTAGCACAAACACAATGTCTTTATTCGTGTTTATTCTCAATTTAGTGTATCGGATCATCCCTCTTCAGAAATCCAACATAATTCACAGTTAAAATGGATTTCCAACTATACAAACCTTCGTAACCACCAACGCGATTTATGATCGGGAAGCAGGTTTCAGTCAGCTGCCATTTTCAACTGGAGAGAGTTACTTTAAGTACGAATTACTGTTTGCAGACAGATATCCGGTGTGAATTACTGTGCCCAGAACGAATGGAAAACGATACGAAGATCCAGAAAATGGCGGCTGACTGAAACTTGCTTCACGATTGTAAACCACATTGCTGGTTACCTAGGTTTATTTGGTTAGAAATCCATTTTAACATGAATTATTTTGGAATAGAAACGATGTTAATAAACTAAATTTTTGAATACATGAGAATGAAAACATTGCGTTAATGCTAGGTTGAACCCAGTTCGAGTACGTGAATGAATACATAATCGTCAAGTTTTCCATGATGAAGTTACCATCCTCCATGGACAGAAATAAGGTTAGAAAATGTGTTATGCATCATTTACCCGCCCACCGTTTGTTTTTTAACGAATTAACTCCAAGCGCCCATGTGCACTAAGTAGGTAATTTATGATACAAGATTACGAAGATAGTGCAGGCCTGCCATCTGATAAATGCTGATTCTGGCCATGTATGCATGTTTAAATCGTCTCATTATATAACAGAGTTGTACCAATCCATGCCAATAAATGCCATTGCCCTTCAATAATATCTACCAAAATATTTTTTTTAACTATGTAACATAAGTATATGGTGTGAAAGGCTAACAGGCCGATCAGATTGAAATATCAATCCTTTAAAGAGGTAACATGGCTTGTTCGATTTGTGCTGCTAATAAATACTTGTGTACCAAATTTCCTTCTTTTGTTGGTGGTCAATAGTCAGAGAGAGGTTACAGAGGTGCTGGGGAGCCTTGGGGGTATTTCGTGGCTGGTTCAATCATTTGTTTACGACCATAGCAAAAGAGGATGGAAGGATAGGTTTATTCATTTATACACTGGCTAATTTAAGTTAATAAAAGACCACTTATTTATAACAAATAATAGCAGGTTGAGAGAATTGTCTTAAAAACTAGGACAACTTAACATATCTGGTCTGGTAAACGCTATTTAGCCTCTTTTTAGAGGTAGCAAGCGTTGGTGCCGTGACAACATCAGCATGAAGAGCATTTCAGGGATCCACGACGTGATGAGAAAAAAAAATCTACGACATTCCCCCCTACTAGTTTTCACCATTAATTTAAGGATATGACACCTTTTCCGATTTTCTTCCCTTACTGAAAAGAAACATTTGCTCCCCAAGTTGGTCAATCCACGTGAAATTGAAAAGGTCAGGCATAGGTCCTGCTTAAATCTCCCGATTTAAAGTGAATCAATATTAAAAATTTACAAACGTTCTGTGCAAGTGTTACATTTCAATACCTGGCAAATACTTCGTAAAATTTCTATGGACAGACTCAATATGGCTTATATTTTTTTTTTATATAAAAGGTGGAGTCCTGACCGGACTTGCATATTCCAGTATACACTTCACATATACAATGAAGGCCAAGCACAAGGTCTTTATATCGCCAGAAGTAAAATATCTTTTAATTATTGTCATTCTCTGCCGAGCGGTCTTGACAATGTTATTGCAGTGAATTTCACTCTTTTGATTACTGGGGAACCACACCCCTAGTCTTCACGTCAGTGACATGATCAAGCAATGCGCCCTCAAGTAAATATTGCATATCCAATGTGAAAGGCTTTACGTTTAGGGCGTGACAGGGATAGGTTCCCATTTTTGAGACCATAGTTCGATCAAGGATGAGGACAATGCTAGATGATCCTCCTTGTCTCTTATGGTACTATAGAAATTCGCATCATCAGCGAAGTTAGGGGTCATAATGGTTGAATTTTTAGTTTTTAAACCATTTATATAAATAAGAAACAATAGTGGGCCCAACATCGATCCCTGTAGGACACCATTAGTAATCATATTTCCAGTAGAAATTGATGTTCCTACACATTCTATTGAAGAGAAAGTTGTTTATCCATTTAAGGGTGTGGCCACCAATACGTAGGCCGCTAGTTCAGAGCTTAATTTTGATGTGGTACAGAATCAAATGTTGTCACAAAGTCATTTAATATAACGTACAACTAATTTCCACATTCCATAGGTTTGGTCCAATCGTCAAGGCAACAGGGTAATTGTAGACCTGTAGACCTCCACGAAACGAAACCAAATTGATCATTTGATAATAGTCCAGAAGATGTAAGAAAGTCCATAATCCGTTTTTTTTATAACTCACTCAAGGTCTATCATTTAGTGGATCCGCACCATTACCCTTTTTGAATATAATGATCGCACGTGCTTGCTCCTAATATTTTGTAAGTTTGCCAGATAGTAATGAATTATGTATGATTATAGATAAGGGTAGACAAAGTTCTTTCACATATCTTTTGTAAAAAAAACGATGAGAACCTTTTGTCATTTGTACAGCTAACAATGACTTGCGTACGAAATTTCATGCTTTCAGCTCAATCTGCAAGATTTTGTTGGTCAAGGCTCACGGAAGGGGCATATGGGAGCACTTGGAGACCTTGGGGTATTCCATGGGGTTCCATTGCAGGTAAGATTTAAACTGCAGAGAATGACTGTGTACCAAATTTCAAGCTCTTATCATGATCTGTAAGAATTGGTTGTCACACCTCAGAGAGAGGGCGCAGGGGAAATGGGGAGTGTGCTAGGGCCCTTGTGGATATTTTGTGGGGTTCTATGACTGATTCAATTTGTAATGCTAACAATGACTTGCGTATGAAATTACATGCTTTAAGCTCGATCTACAAGAATTTGTTGCTCAAGCCTCAGGATGGGTGCACTGGACCCCTTCGGGGTGAGTACCAACATTTTAAGCATTTACCTTGATCTGCAAGAATTTGTTGGGCAAGCCTCAGGGAGGGGGCACGGGGGAGTCCCTTGGTGGTATTTTGTGGAGTTTCCGTGGTTGTTTCCAGATGTACTGACTGCTAGGAATGACTTGTGAGCCAAATTTTATTTTCTAGCTCGATGTGCACGATTCTGTTACGTAACAGCTATACGATTAACTACTCAGGATTGCAAATTTACAATGGTGAGTGTTATTCGAAAAATTGTAATTTCTAACGTAATAATTGGTCGATGTACAGCAATTTCTAACTCAATAATATTTTTTAGGTTATCAAGCGATGTACTAAATTTCATTCAAATCTGACCTTTCCTTTAGGCCCAACCCAAACTAGAGAAGTGCAACCAACAAACCAAACTCTTGAGTAAAGGCTAGTCGTGAGGTGGAAAATTAAGAAAGGTCAAACAGCTTTCTGTTCTTCGTGGGTGCCTCACTGAGTCGGACAGTGGACCTTTCTTAATAAACCAACCTCTATTTTGCAATTTGGTGTCCATTATAGGCTACGCTATGCTCAATCCGCAAATAAATTTCTTTCTGGAAGTTCACTGAGTATTGGCATCTCAGTCGAGTATCTGGAAGTAAAAGGCCTTAAAATAACCCTCGGATACCCCAAGTCATCACTGTAATTTTTTAGTGCGTTCCATATAACGTAGTCGGGTTAACTTCCTTCAATAGTTTCCTTTAGTTGCAAACAGAGATTGGCACCAAAAAAATTCTAACGGTACTGCAAGTGAGATATTTAAATTATCATGAACTGTTAATAAAGCAATACACCCTTTCCAAACATAGGGAACATTAATTTGTGAAAGGTTATGTCAACTCAATGGCAAGTCCTTTGCTTTAAACCTTAAATCAAAATGTGCAATGGCAATGTGGTATGATTTTACCGGATATGTTTCTTTTGCAAGCAGGGATCAACATATGATAAAAAAACCACTACACTAACAAAATTTGAATACGTAAAAATATCTTCCAGTCCTGGGCAGTACCTGGCTGAAAACTCAAACACTAATCAAAGGTTTACTATGAAATAACTCGTCACAAATGGACTTCGTTATTTTATTTGTGCATAGTTTTGACCAAAATTAGGGAGGGAGTACTTGGTTCGGGTTTCCAACATAAACACCACTGGAGCGATTGAAAACTTATTTAATATAGGGCCAACAGCAAGCTAAAGCACTTGTAATTATATATTAAGTCCAAAATCGGCTTGCAAGGGCTGCTGCCAACTTTATTAAATAGAGTTCTCCATTAAAATAAATTACGGAAAGTGTACCAAGCTAGTCTCATCTATGTATCTAACAGTAATTGGCACTAAAATAAGCCGTGGATGTATCAGTCATTACCCTCATTACCCTCAAAATAATTATGATGAGGTTTGGAAGCATCGAGGGGGTAGTTTAGGGCCTTCTATCAGATACACAGCCTAGACCGGCTAAATGACATTACACAAAGAAATTAATTATGTGCCAACCCCTTTCTGTTATGAAATGAAACTATTGTAGCAAGTTAGCCTGAATACCAGGCATGCACGAAAATAATTATGATAAAGATTGGAAGCATCAA
>JAHWFP010163327.1:6432-25909 GCA_023313725.1 Lithobius niger
GGGAAATTTGGTTTTTTGGCCCCCCCCCCCCCCCCCAAGGCCCAGGTTCCAGGCTGTCGTCACCTACTCCTACACCCAGCACCCAGAGCTTGATTATGGTGTTTTCAGGCCTTCGGCCAAAACTAAAAGGGGTAGCACTACTAGCACTACAACAGGAAATTGAAACCAGCATTTATTACGGATTGGGAGGAAGAAATTTTTTTTTAAATGTGTTTTAAAGTTGAAATCAGTACTGGCACTGGATAATGCACTAGTTCTACCAAAATTGGTTTGAATCTCATCTGAGGACAACCTCCTTTAAACACTCGAGGGCTTGTTTCGCTTTGGCCATCCTGAGAGCATGCTATTCTCGCCAAAAAGTAAAGTTGTCCATGACTGCAAATATCCACTTGAATTCCCATCGGATTACTAGTAAAAGTCCGATTACATCTGAAGGATACCCTTTCAAAGAGCATTGGGAGGACCAGTTGTCTACAAGGGCAAGATTTGATGTGACAGGTTTGAAGGATTCGTAGCTTATTACAACTCAACAACATCCTTCATCATGCCGACTCATTAAAACTAACTCATGATGCTGTTTGAGAGCTGTAAACACTGCAAATTAGCTTCCGATTGTTGACGAACAGATTGCAGCAATCGTGCGGTGATGAATTGGCCTGGTAAAACGCTTTATGACATGTACTATTCCCAAATTGTTTTTGTCGAAAAATTGGGGAACTCAGGAAATTTTTTTTACTACATTTTCGAGAAAATTTCAAGAAACCTCCTAAATTTTTTTGGGTATTTTCGGACATTTCGTAAATTTGTCCTAAATTTTACAAAACCAATTTTAGGAAAAATAATTTTGGAGAAATTTTGGGAAAACATTTAGAGATTTCCGGTGGTTTTTTTGGGGGGTAGGGGTGGGGCGGGGGGTCGAATGGATGAATACTGACTGCAGGCCCGTGCCAACTTCTCAGTGGCCTTAGTTTTCTGACTGAACGCACATTACAAAGATAAGTAAGTTCCAGCGTTCCCTGCAAAAACAGCATTGTCAACAGTGGTGTCGCACCTTTCGTGAGTTTGGCAATAACCATTATAAAGAATACATTTAAAGCCCTCTCACTAACCTTGCACCACAAAATTTGCGAAATAAAGAAAAACAACCGTAGTTAACGATGTGAAATTAAAAAATATCCGTTGTATCTATTTTGTTATTATTACGCTTAGTTCTCTGGTGGCTTTATTTATAACTGGACCTTCCGTGCCAGGCCATCCGTTCTAAGAGAAAATACGATAAGCTGAGTGGCATGGAAGTCTATCATGATTCCATCGCTTTTCGAAAAAGTCACAAGGATCAGCCACTTAGCAATGTCACAAACGCATATTACACAAATTTACACGTGTTGATTCCCGTTCTTCCCAGATGCAAGAAAGGCGTGCTGTACTAAATCAACGCCGAATGAAATTGACCTCAGCCAACCATAAGTAAAAAGCATGACTAAAAATCACGAGAAATTGCAACGTGTTTAAGCATTTCAAATTGAAGGCGCCATTTTGGGACCAAAGTAGAAAACACCACTCATATCTTGCTGACGTTGTGTTATTAGTAAGTTAATAAGACAACACTCAAACAAGTGACAGAAACCAACAGGTTTCCGCCATTCAAAGTTTTGATATCACACCAAAAATGGCTGCCACCAAGCTTTCGACATGAAATAACAATCGCCAATTCTGGTAACACCAATTACGGAAAATGAATTTTGGTCAAACAGCATGACATTATCAAACAATGCAAAGTAAGCAGAGTCATATTCGTTACAGGAAGTCTGGAAGTTCTACAGATGCTAAAGATGTATAAATTAGTTTTGTGAGGTACAGAACGATGCTGTAGAAGTCGTTTCACCATCCGTGTCTTTTGTATTAATTTGTACCTGCAGCCTATATAGTTGCTTACTGATGCTATAAATTAATCACGGTATCATCCTATTCGTAAAGTGGAATGGTGGAGGGAGAATAACAGAGTAACAGAAATAGTTGAGTAGTCGAGCACTTAATGTAAAATCTGCTATATTGAAAGATCGTGCATTATGAATATCATGCGCCAAGGTTTGTTTTCTTTAAAAATGGTGGGTCTGCATGCTGCCCATTTTACCTCCATTTTTATTGCAAGTCGAAACTTGCTGGCACCTAGCTTTGCTTTGATATCACAACCCTGAATTGGTTCTTTGAACCAAGCATGGAGTGATTGATGAGAAAATTGGACAAATCTCGTTTTATAGACGAGAACGGGCTTATTTATTATTTTTTTTTACATAACCTTTTTAAGATAAAGTGGCCGGCTACTACAAAGAAGTTATAGGAAAATCTCCTTTAAGTTCGAAAAATAAACAACCTTTCACCAGTATGTAGTAAACAGAATTTGACCCAGAATAAGACCCATACCATTTTTGTTTGAAATAATTGTTCACAATAATAATGTCAATTTCCCAAATCGTTGCATCTTGTTCAAGTGAACACTAATGCGAGCTTATGCTCATCACATCTTTGTTGCTACACTATATTACATGTTACAGCATTGTAACGTTTTACATTGTTAGCCTCTGCCAACGGCTGTAGCCAGGCATTTTTTTTATATACCTCGCACCAAACTTAAAATGAAGAGACCTCCCACCCACAAACAACAAATTCTAACCCCTTCAGTTAAAAAATACCTCTGCCACACACACACACAAAAAAAATGCAATTATTGAAGTTACAAGTGCAATTGCAGATTAGACGAGAAACTCCAAAATACCAGTGTTACCTGGTTGATTTTGGTTTCTATTGCATCCTGAAAATACTCATTGCTTAATTTGAAGCATTCTCCTTCTCATAAATGCTGTTTGATTTAGAGAAAGTCATTCGAATTATTTATCTGCATCGCTACCCACTGCGTGTCCTACTGTGCAGCCTCCATCGCATATAAACTCGAATGGAGCGGTTCGGTTCATTTTTTTCGATCCTCTGTTGTGCCCTGATGGCGACAAGAGGGGAGGAGGGTGGGACAAATGTAACGTATATTTTCAGGAGGCAATAGAAACCAAAATCCACCAGGTAACACTGGCATTTTGGAGTTTCTAGTTGCCGATGAAAATATACATTACCTAATTTAAAGCAGCCCACAGACTTTGTCAAGGCGGCAGAGGCCATTAGATCAAAGCCCCCCCTAGGGTAGCGAGCAGTTCCCCACACAGAACAATCCAGGAGTGAGAAGGGGATTACAGAACAACGAAGGGGCCAATGTGGTAAAAACCTTCAGCGTTGTGAGACATGTCTCGAAGGTAATGGGAAGCAAAAACTGAAGGGCTGCGCCAGAATGCAGCCTCCATCATCTCTAACACAGGGATAATTATGTGCCCAAGAAGTGAAAATTGCTTGCAGCTTGTGAGCAGTAACACGAATGCCTTGATCCGCACAACTAACGTTAAGGACATTGTAGGCCTGGACGATGGCAGTTTTTAACCAAGTTCCAAAGATGCAAATTGAAGTTTTACCGACCTTGTTTGTAAAGGGTAGAAATAATTGAGTCCTTCCACGGCAAATCGGCATGGATGCCTTAAGATAGAAATGGAGGGTTCCTACTAGGCACAAAGCTCTTTCTTGGTCGTTGAAAGGGAGGGGATGATGAACGGTTTAAGTCCTTTCATCAGGTTTTTGAGTCTTGGCATGGAAGGACGGTCTAGGGGTTTGCATGACCCCCGTATATTTGCCCAGAAAGAAACAATCTGCTGCAGTGGCGAAGAGTGCTTGAATTTCTCCACAGCAGAGACAGGCAGTGAGGGAAATTAAGAAGACTGTCTTGTGGAACAGGTGGCTAAGTTGACAAGAGGATAGTCATAAGGAGCGGAGAGGAGTGCGGATAGGACGATCGAGAGGTCCCAATCCGGGAATTGCTTCCGCACTCGGGGACGATCAATCTTGAAGGAGTGAATGTGAGCTGTAATGCGAAAATCATCTAGGAGCCAAACTCACCCTGCAGCCCTAAAACAGCGTTGAATGCGGAGTGGTAGACAAGGCTAGTGGAACCGTGTAGTCCACGGTCATAAAGAGATGTTAAAAATCGGAGAAGCTCTAGAATAAGGGGACTGACAGGACAGCTTGTTCAGATACACATCAACGAAACCATTGTTGTCAGTGGCTGTCGGAGATTTTGTTGGTTGAAGCACGGATGACGCGGGAAGCGATGCGTAAGGCCTCGAACGTTAAAACTCCAGACGCTTCGAGAAGTCGGACGATAGTAGCCACCCGTGTAGCTTGCAGATGGGGATGGCAGGTCATGCCATTGTTCTGGCTAAGTAAGTCCGGGTGGATCAGGATGAGGCGAGGAGCGCTGGGAACCATACTGCTGCTGGCCAATCCGAGGCGACTAGAAGAAACTGCACTTGTGTTGCTGCATTCTTGAGAAGGACCAGGGGTAGGAGCTTTGAAGGGGAAAAGGCGTAAGCAAACATGTGAGTCCAGTTCAGGGTTAAGGCGTCCACCGCCCAAGCTCGTGAATCCGGAAAGGGCTGACGAACTGGGTAAAGCTGGCATTGAACATCGTGGCGAAAAGGTCTATCATACGGTGACTACATAGTTGGAAGAGAGCAGAGCAGATGGACGCTCTGGTTGGAGGAGCACTCCTGGATAGGGAGTCAGCAATAACATTCCAGTTCCCTGGGATGTGGAGTGGGAGAAGCGTGACTTGTTGGCGAATGCAAACCTGAAAGATTTCGAACATCATCTAATGATGGGATCTGGAGTGTGTCCCTCCTCCCTTCTGTAGGTATGCCACAGCTGTGGTGTTATCTAAGTGAACTTGGACAACCTGTCCCGTGATGAAGTTGCTGAAGTGAGTAAGGCTGAGGAGGACAGCACGAAGTTCTAGTATGTTGATGTGATCCGTTAGACCCGGCTCCCAGGTCCCTGCGACGGTCATATTGTCGATGTGAGCTCCCCATCCTGTCAAGGAAGCATCTGTAAAAAGGTGGAATTGTGGAAGTGGCTCGTGTAAAGGGACCAAGGCGGTGATGTTGAAAATGTCTAGCCACCAATTTACCATGGTGAAGGGAAAGGATCGGCCTAGTGGATGTGCTGGTAGGTGGAGAGCGGAGCGAGGATCGCCCCATTCACTTAGGCGATAGAAATGAAGCGGTCGAGCCATCCATCTGCCGTAGGGGACTAGGTCTGCGAAGGAATCGATGATCCTTATAACAGAGGCAAAATCACGAAAGGTGTGTTGTGGCAGCCGGAGGAAGGAGTGGTGGATAGATGATTCGAGATCCGCTATGGGGATGACGTGACTGTTCTGTGGACTAGTTCAAAGAAAACTCCTAGAAAGGTGAATGTTTGGCTGGGTTGGAGGCGCGACTTGGAGACATTGATGCCGAACCCTACGTAACGTAAAAGGGACAAGACGGTGGGTATGTTGTTGAATTAGGCGGAGCTACTCAGATGGGGCAGAAGACAATCGTCTAGGAAGGCATGGATGCGAATGCCTCGTTGATGTAGATGGGCAAGCACCGGGCGGAGGATGAGTGCAAAGATGCAAGGAGCGGCGTTGAGTCCAAAGGGGCGACAGAGGAATTCATAGATGTGGGACAGAGGAATTCGCCTTCGAAAATGAACGGAAGAGGTGTCGGACAGAGGCACGAAGCGGAATGTGTAGATACACATCCGCGAGATCTATAGAAGTCGTCCAATTGAGAGGGAGTAGGGAGGATCGGATAGATGCTGTAGTTTCCATTTGAAAGTGGGAGTTGTGAATATATCGGTTGAGAGGCCGCAGGTTGAAAATGAGACGAGAACCTCTTGTTTTCTTGGGGCAAAAGCAGCTATTGCTGCAAAATCATGGGACGACAGGACTGGGAATGATCCGGATTGCGGCCTTCTGGAGGAGAGTCAAAATCTCGTTGCGGAAAGGAGTGGACGGCGATGATTTCATTTTCCATGGTGGATTTCCTAAGAGAGGATCGTGGAAGAATTTGGGGAGAAAACCGTTGCGAATGATGGAGAGGATCATAGGGTCGGATGTGATGGAGTGCCAATCTTTGGCATAGAACTGAAGGCGACCCCCTTCCCCCACGGCTTGTGGGGGCGCAGAAATGTCAGTAAGTGGAATGTCTTTGGGATCGTGGACGAGAAGAGGCTCGTTGTTGTCGACAGTTGGTAGAAGAGGATCAGCCAGGTGTGTTTCAGTGACCGCGGCCCTAGCCCCCGGAGCAAAAGGGCGAGTGGGAGCAAAGAAGGGAAGAAGATGGAGGTTCAGGGACTTTTGAGTCTGCCAAGTACTCTTTGGGCAGATCGGACCAATTCTGGGAAGGTGATAGGGAGCAGAGAGGATGGCAAGCCCTATCAAAATTACGAGGATTGGCTGTGCCATCGCTAATTGGTCGGAAAAATCGAGGACTACAGGGTTCGGTTTTGGTCTTCGTAGCTTTCTCTACCTGAGTGCGGAGGTGGAATATCCTTACCCAATTCTAGGTGTGTTCCGTTGTCCAGGAGCACACCACCTGTCCGGAGGAGTGTTGTTAAAAGGGTTGTAGATTGTCCAAGGAGAGGAGGTCAGTGAGGGAGTTGGTCACGAAGACCGAAACCAAACCCTAGTAGTCCTCGATTCTTGGAGGGTGTGTCGGAATCCGCGCATGGCTTGTACAAGAAACAGGTCGGTATTATGCCTCGCACCGTTTTCAACAGGTCCGGAAGAGGAATTTCGGAAGGATCAGGATCACCGTGGAACGGAGTATCGGTATCACCAGAAGACGGTGGATCACGGGAAGAGTAAAAGTTGTTGTCCTCTTCATCTCGAAGAGAGTGATGATCCGCGGAAACTGGAACTGGTGTGGATCGTGAAGCTGCTGGCGGATTGGGATCGTTCCGTGAAAGACAAGGACGGATGTGTTGTTTCTTAGGTAAGGACGCTAACCATGCAGTTTGGAAAGAAACAGGATCAGGAGCAGGCGGTTGTTTCCACTTGAAAGTGTTGAGTGAAGAGTCCATCAAGGCATGTATTTGAGCCGAGGAGAGTGGTTCCTCCACCCGAGAGTAGTGAAGCGTGGGGCAATGGAAGGTCGTGAGGAGCACATGGAGAAGTTCAGCGGACTGAGAGGAAAGATGAAGAGGCCACCTTTTTGGCTGCCACTTTTTTCCTCTTTATTTCAAGTTTAGGAGAGGAGTAGCGTTCCTTAGTGCAAAAAAGTTCCTCATGGAGGAGGCGCAAAAAAAGGGATTGACCACAGGCTGCGTTGGTTCAAGAGAGTCTTGTTCCGCTGATAATCCCAAGACTTCCACACCGGAGGCTGAAGGTTTCAAAGGAGTATGGGAAACGGAGTGTGTTGGGCGGACCAGTGCGTCCTTCGGTTATCCCTTGGTCTACAGCATAGCGGAGCGAAGCGAGGTGAAGAATCGAAGAAGAGTGTAGCAAGGAGCGACAAACAGCAATCGTTCGTGATGACGGTAGAGAAGAAAAAATGAGCCGAACCGCTCCGTTCGAGTTTATATACGATGGAGCTGCGCAGTAGGATGCACAGTGGGTAGCGACGCGGATGGATACTCCGAATTATTTTCTCCAAATCAAACAGCATTGTGTAATGTATATTTTCATCGGCAACTAGAAGCAAAATTTCATAAAGTGACTTGAAATTCTTGGTTGTCAACAGTTTTTTTTAACGCTCCCCCCCACCCCATGTAACTATCCATACTTAACTAGAAATTATTTAAGTTTTCTGTGCCTCTGAAAGGGGCAAGGAGAGGATGGCGCTTCGAGGCAATTCTAACCAAATTGTTCTTTTGTTTTATTGCTTTTTTGCATCAATTGATAAAAGTGCTTTATTATTGTTTACACCAGTCGTTTTGCTTCGTTTTGGTGGATGTTTAAAATTGTAGTGTGTAGTGTGTAAAAACAAAGGTTTGAACGCATAACACACTGATCAGTATGTTTTTTTTTTTTAATAATTACTCTGCATAATTACTTTTGTGCGTTAACAACTGC
Source organism: Lithobius niger (assembly GCA_023313725.1). Classification (NCBI taxonomy): domain Eukaryota; kingdom Metazoa; phylum Arthropoda; class Chilopoda; order Lithobiomorpha; family Lithobiidae; genus Lithobius; species Lithobius niger. The sequence continues at coordinate 14,423 of JAHWFP010163327.1, forward strand.
ACATTTCAACAATTTTGCACCTGTAGCAGATATTTTCTAAAACGTTTTGTTTGTTTTATGGAGAACGAACCCAAAAGGAGTTATCTGCCCTACAACGATGAGAGGGACAATTTAGCTGGAGAAATCCAAACTGAAATCCCAGGACCTATGACATGCCACAATCGACATGAGCACGAGGCACACCAGGGCCCTTCTCCTCTCGAAGATGCCAGGAGTGCCGAGGTCAGGAACAAACCCAGGCCTCCTATGCAGAAAGCGGTCGCGCTGTCCGCTTGCCCAACTATCCCCTATCCCAATTTTTTTCGGTTACCAACAATGAATGAAATCTTAAGGCCCCTGTAAACACGATTCATTAAGAGTCGTTCTTACTTTAATGGGGATTTTCAATTTGTAATCACGTTTTTCATCAACATTTTGAGCTTTCCGTTTCTCTTTTTGAATTTTAGGTTTTTTCACACGAATTAAAAAGCGTGCTATATAATTTGTAACCTTAACCACCTTTCTACGATACGTAAGTCCAAACCAAATTCCACTGTAAATGCCTTGTCGCGTTTCATGCCCCGCGGCTTAAACAACAAAAACCCTGAACGTACGGAGGCTACCGGGGTTCTAGTGGTCCTGGGGTCTGTAGTTCCTAATCCTTGTACTTTTTTCTTTTGAAAATTCTCGTGCGTTCACGATCTCGTAATAAGCACAGCCTGCCGGCCGTGCTAATACCAAATTGCAGAATTGAGCTGACACAACGCTAAATTTGACATACGCTAGTGTGTTGCCGTCAAGTAATAGACATGGGGCAAAGTCTGGATGTAGCATGGACATAAATATATATTTCTATGTATTTCGACACGAAATCGGGCAGAACATAGACATGCACGTGATAAACCAGGCCGTACTAATCGACAAAAAAAAAGCAAGCGGCTGCAGCTATGACCTAGTCGCAGCCAGTATTCCGTAAATTTCCTCCACTTTTGGCAATGTTGAGGCGCACGTCTTTATCACGCACAACAGCCCTCTGTAATATAAAATCTACCGTCACAATTACCGGTTGAAAATGTGTCAGCTTTTAAGCCAACATTTGGATTTTAGGCGTAAAAGTCAGCTTTTAGGCCTAATTATTACCTGCCGTTTTAATTTCGTAATTAGCGGCTAACGAAGAATTGGATTGCCGTGTATATACATATTCATTTAAACAATACGTTTCGAAGACTTGACGTAGCCGTGGCAACGTGATTTAAGGCTTAATTTTCAGCTCTTAGCAGGCCTAATATTTTGCCTGCCGTTTTAATTTCTCAAGTAACAGCTAACTGGAATTTGGTTCGAGAGTAGGCCTATTCATCCATATGATACGGCATCGAGAGTATTTTAAATGAAACTAATGTGTGTCATTAACGAAATCCTTTGGTTTTTACGGTTGCGTGTTTTCCTGTAGTGTTTAAATGTGACGATGAAGTTTTATTATTTCACTGAGTTACGATGAGAAAGCGTATTAGCTATAGGGACGTAACGATGTTTTAACTTGCCTGGTACTTAACTAATTTTTGGTCGCTGAATCGAATGCTCTAAACAGTTTGTCTCAATCTGCTACCGTTCAGAAGTTTAAAAATGCGACAGACGGACGGACAAAGTCGTTGCAATAGCCTTCTTAGCCGTTTCGGCTACACATACGACTAAAACGATAAAAGCCCCAAAATTAACAGAACAAAGGCTATGCCGTTTAGAAATATAGCATTTTACTTGGATTCCCATGAAACTCCGGTGCACAAATAAAAACGGATTAGAATTCCCTCGAACGAAACGAACTATAATTTGTACTCAATACCAGGGTAGAAGGAATGGACATCACGAAAAAAGCGAATACATGTTTCAAACAAGAGAAGTGCGCACACAAGCTAAACATACACCAACTCACAAGAAAAAGAATTAAAACATAAATTAGAACAAACACAGAGAGTGATTGCCTATTTTACAAATTATGCACAAATGCATGTGCTCAGGCATACAACACACATACACACGGACTTGTTCCCCTGGAATTGGAGTTATAGTTCGTTTCCTTCGAGTGAACTATAATCCGTTTTTTATTCGTACGGCCTCACAGCTGTGAATTCCATGGGGATACGAGCTTTAATGATGTTCTTCTAAATATCATAGTCGTTAAAGGGACATACATCCCTGTTGGCTTTCCCGTATGACTCAGTTTTGCGACATTAGTTCCAACGTATGTAAATATTGCCAACACATTCATTTTCTAGTTTTTTTTCTTTCGTGCGAGATGATTTTGCGACATTAAATCTAACCTATGTAAATGTTGCAAACGCTATTCTCAACGGGTCGCACGACATACCGGAAGGATGTATGTCCTTTTAATTATTTAGTTAGTAGATGATTCATAATTGTTTCTTCATTATCAACGTCGTGGGGCAGGTAACCGCGTTAGGGTTCATGTTCCCGAAAAGCAAAACCAAAAAAAGAAAAATTTCGGCAAACAATTGGGGAAAACCATCGCGGTTTTATTCGAGGCAAAGAATCGAAGAAGACAATTTGGAAACAATTTAACAGGATTCCCGAAGCCTCCGTTAAAAAAAATAGGAAACAAGTCAGTCAGACATATTAGCCACCCAAATTTGAGACTGTTAGGCATAATGTATTTTTTAGGTGAATACCAGAATTTGTTCACTTTGGTTCTCAACAACTTATTAACGGATTTAAAACGGATAACGGATTTATTAAAGCATGAGGCTCGAAGCATGTGTCCCGTCACTAAAACTAGACACAGAGAGTGGTATGAAGCAAAGGTAAAAGTCCAAAAAAACAGAAACCACCAAACGTACAGAAAAGATACAGAAAAGGTTCAACATTATAACGTCCAAACAGCAGTCCAACGGTCCAATAAATTAACATTTCTCTGACCGACAATGTTAACTAAAACACGGTGAAACGACAGCGTTACTTTCCCCAGGCTCCAGAACCGTTGCATCATGTTCAAGTGAGCCTAATACGATATTGCGCGGCTCTCCTCGTTATTAGGGTGGGCTAAATAAATTAAATTTTCTGAATTCAAAATGTCCTAGTGCGGAAAAGTTGTCTTTTAGCCTCACTACTACACACACACAATTTCACCACTCTGAGGTCATGTCTTGGGTTGCCACAAGAGCCTCGAAGTTTACCATTGTATGTCGATGGGCCAAAAAAGCCGAAAAAAGATGATTTGATTGGTTTAAAATTTAATTTTAATATTATCTTATTTGATATTCTCTGAAACCATGTACACAATGGTGTAATAAAGGAATTTAATTGTTGTTCAAAAGTATGGGTATAATTTAACATCAAAGATAAGGCTATAGCCATTTCCGCCTATTTTGGCCTGTAACCCCAGTATCAAATTTCTGGAAAAAAAAAATCCTTGAATTTGTGGTTACTTTTTATGGTTTCTGGTATTATCAAATGAGATAATGTTAAAATTAAATGTTAAAACAATCAAATCATCATTTTTGCTTTTTTTGCCGTTCCGACCATTGACATACAATGTTAAACTTCAAGGCTCTTGTGGCAACCCAAGACATGACCTCAGAGTGAGGAATTTTTTTGTGTGTGGTAATGATGCAAAAAGGCAACTTTTATGCATTATGATATTTTGAATTTCGAAAATTTAATTTTTTTAGCCCACCCACCTCGTTATTGCCCCATTATTGCGTGTTGCAACATTGTAACATTTACACATTAAAACCCTCTACTGTCGCAGCTATCCCTATACTTTTTCCGAAAATTCTCGTGCGCAAATGAACGCTAATAACCAATGCCCTCACTCAGCCGTGCTAATAACTTGTTCACACAATTAATGCAAACAATAGGACACCACAGAAAACCCAAAAACTTGAACTTCATAGATGAAGCACTACTGCGTTTCTAGATACTTTACCAATAATATTATTATTGCGACGCTGTATTATAGCTTTGAAAAGATTAAATTAAAAAGTAAAATGTTAAACACCTGGATTACAAACCTTATTAGTCAACTGTAAAGTTGTAATAAAATTTTTGTTTTTCAGTATACGACTTTTTAAGACTCACCCAGTTCTCGACTCCTTGCGTACCCTTCTTTCTTCGCACAGCAACGACTTATTTAAACGTCGATAAGCTAAATGGATCAATAATTACTTCTTGGTCAAGGTTTAAAGTTCCTTTAAAAACTTCTCGGGAATACCAAAGCTCTTTTCGAGCGACTGTGATAAGCCTGAGGTCACAAACTTTCCCATTCATTTGCTGACAAGATGTTTCCCTCGAATTGCGTCATCAACTGTAAGAAGTAGTGATGACGTGTATTAGCCAGAAGCGTTATCGTGAAGTGGAGGAAAGGAGGCAGGAATTCCTTCTTCCATGACGTCATCGAAGCAGCGAGGAATAAATTTTAATAATTTTTTGCGCCTTTTTCGTCGCTAATCGCAAATTCTTTTCTGTGGTGTAGAATTCATCTAATATTCCACTTAAAATGTGAAATAATGTGTGGTTTTGTACGTCAACGTCAGTATGTCAGCGATTCCTTTACCAAAACACGCCTCGCCGCCAAGTTGTTGGAGTTTCATTGTTGTTATATTATTGGTGTTGGATGAAGACGGCAAGCCTATAAGCATATCAAGACACACGCTAGTGTGTCACCCGCAAAGATTAACGATAACGTCCAGATAAAATGGATGAGCATGGCGACCGCTAGACACGTTGCGTCTTTATAGCTAAGGTAGTTTGATTTTTCGCTTAATTTCAGAAAATTAAAAGATATGGATGACAGAACAGTTCAACTTGGAAATAAAGATATTAACTACAAAACAAATAGAAAAAAATATGCAATAATTAGAAATAAAATTGCATGAAAAAGAGCAATACGAACCAAATGGAAGCTAAGAAAGCTGATAATTAGATTAGGCTACCTGAGACAATTTACTGGGAAGTTATACAAGAAGTGTACTTTAACATTACGTTGTATCTAAACCAAACCATAGTGAAAATAGCTTAATTACATCTTAAACATTCTTGAAATTGAAAGATTGCTTAGTTTGTGTCATAATTTAAGGCCATATTCAAGGAATTTACCAGTTTTCTACCAGACAATTTGCACTTTTGACGAGCGTGCAACATTCTGGTCTAACTCACTTAACTAACCTTGTAGCGGTGCTCACAGGTCCTTGAGATGCCTACTGTTCTGCACCGATATCTGGTGTGTTCTCGGGAAAGTTAGAAGTACTTTGGGTGGCCGTTTTTACTTTTGCGGAGTTTAAACTAGCGTGGCAGTCACTACTGCACGGTTAGGAACAGAGCGTCTATGTCCTATCTGAAGTTTTAGTACTATCTAATCGTTTTTGGTTCACTGCCACCAGGTGGGTGGTTTAATTGCTAACCTTAGGCTTTAAATAAAAAGAGTTGTTTTTAGTTAAAACACTAGCAAATTAAATCTCTCTAGATGCAAACTGAGTTTAAAACTCTTCGTTTTAATAAACAGGGGAAAGAAACACTTTGCAGGGCAACTATAGTCTTTACAAAATAGCTTTCAGTGAAAGCACAAGAAATATTAATTTACATGAATAAATTATCGGCAACGAATTTCAAAGTAAAATTCACACTTACAATTTCGAATCGAAAATGTTCTTTGGTGGTACCTAAACACCTCTAGGTTAGAAAAAGTACGTTACAATTTCAAGCTTAGTCTAAGATTAGTCAAGCTTAGTCTATATTTCAAGGCATCTTGCACAAGATCAAATCTACTTATTCACATTGAGTCAAGCTAGCAATAATCAGGGCCCTACCATCGAAGTCTGTGCTTCTGTAATTATGCTACAGGACCTTGGTACTCTCAAAAAGGTTTGTTCACATTTTGTGAAACAAACAGAAAAAAAAAGCCGGTATTTAGAAAGGGGACCCTTAAACCCTTAAGTTATGGGAGGGGAGACCAGAAAATGCCGATGGTTTTAACTACCCATAATCACGAAACCAAGTCAAAAGTTAAGTTTAAATCTTTAAGTTAAAATTTAGAATAGAGTTCGAAAAAAGAAATTAAAGCTAAAACTAGTTTTCTAAACTACTACCTTGCCCGGCATGGCAACACTCGGACTGGGGACATCAATGCTTCGACCGCCGTAGTAACGTCTGACTTGGAGTTGAGCCAATGCTGTAGATGCAGTTTCCCAGGTCTGTTTCATACCTGCTGCCTGTCTGCAGGAAGGAGGGAAACCGCAGTCCTGTAGGAGAGCGATGGAGGGGGGGGGGGAGCGGGGTAGAGGGATCGCCTTTTGGAGGAGGGGAGTCTGACTCTGGCCGGCCAGGCTGTCACTACCGGAAGTAGGCATGGCAGCGCGGACGGGCAGGGTAGCTTTGCACTCTGAGTGGAGGGGAAAGTAAATACTGAATCCTGATTGGAAGGGAATTGAAGGAGCTTGGATGGCAAAGGGAATTGCCGACTTTGGGTGTTTTTAGAGGCCTTGGCTTGAAAAGTGCATTGAGTTAAACTCATAACAACGTGAAAATAGGCATATATATATTTTTTTTTAATGAAACTACAATGTTATGCATTGCAACTATAGAAGAAGGGGGGGGGGGACGAAGTATTTTGCTCATTTTTTTTAAACAAACGTCATATTTAATAGTAGGAACGTTACTATGGTCGGAGCCCTGAAAAAAAAAATACAAAATAAACACTTTTGGAAAAATTGTCCGGTAAAATTCGAAGGAAAGTGTTGCCGAGTTCTGTAGTGTTTATAGACCTAGTTTTTGCTAAACTATTGCCCAATTAAATTAAAATAAAAGGTTAAATATACCAGCTTATTCCCTGAATGCTAGAACGCATGGAAAATTGTGAACTATTATTGCAGCCACTAATAATAAAAGTTACAGTCGAAGTTTTCATATATAACTTGGCCTTCGCTAAAATAAAAACATCAAGTGTTGGGCTTTCAAATACATGTATGTGAGGATAAATCCTCCTAAAACAACACTAAGCTGGTTGGCTTTATGTCTGCAAAAGAAATAAAGTAATTACAATTTTTTATACAAGGTGTTGGAAATGGTGATTGAAGATTTGCGTGCGCGCCGGTCATTTTGGTGACTTTTTCAAAATGATGTAGAGAAATTTTGAAGATGAAATTTAAAGTTCTGTTTTCGCAGAAGTCTTGGGAAAGTGTAGGTCTGTTAAGGGCCGCAAATTTCAACTGATTTGGTCCATTTTTCACGGAGATATGGTGTTTTGAAGACGGAGGCTTTTATAGGCCTAATGAGCGCTAGTGAGAAAAAATAGTTCGTTGCGAAAACGATAAACCCTCAGGTTTTTGATTTTTTTGAGCAGAGGTCTCCTCTCAAATCTGTTGGTGAAGACTAGCTTCTTTACAACCTACTGTTTTCAGCCATCTAAGAATAAATAACAATGTGACAGAAAACGTTGAAAATTGTTTGATCGGGAGACTTTGGTCGCCAGCAACATAAAAAACACTGTTAGTGACATACTTAACGTTTTATTGTTCACAAAACGACGTGAATAAAGTTGACATTTGCCTAATCAAGACACACGCTAGTTTGTCACCGCCAAGATGATAAACGATAACACCTATCCAGATAAAATATATATAAGCATGACGACCACTAGACACGTTGTGTCTTTACAGCTAAGGTAGTTTGTCTGTTTTCAGGCATGCGAGGATAAATAACAATGCGACAGACAAGGCTGAACCTTGTTGGATTGCGAGACTTGGTCGCCTGACAACCTAAAAATTACTGTTAGAAACACAGCTTACCGTTTTCTTGTTGAAAAAACGACGTGAATAACGTTGATATTTAGCTACTGACTAACTACTGACAACTAGAAACGCCATTTTTTTTATCACGAAAATAAATTCTTCAATTCGGTGAATAAAGCTGGTTCTTAGCTTATTTTACAGTTAGTGCTGTGGGGATGTGCCCTCTTCAAAAGGCCTCTTCTAATTGGTCAAGAGGTTCGGGACCGCTAAACGGCCAAATTGATTGGTTTACATTGTTTCAAACATTGTTATTATGCAACAATGCCAATCAGCAAATGCTAGCTGCAAGACTAGACTGAAGAAAAAGGGTTTTGGAATGCATAGGTTGTTTCGTTTGCACAAGCTGCTCCTTGAGTAATGTTTCATGACAATAACAATAAGGGAGTGAAACTGAAATATAGCACATGCTTAAAACAACAGTGTTGTGTTTAGAGTTTGTCATAGCTACTCTTCCAGCTGCTGGGCATTGTAGAATCCACCACAGACTCAGGCAAAGCATTCCACCTACTGATGGAACGCACAGTAAAACATGATTTGCCAATGTCAGTTTTGAATTCTGGCTTCTTGGACTTCTTTGCATCAACACGAGTAAAACCAACATTGGAGAGTTCAAATAAAGTTTCACTGGGCAAATCAATAGATTTATTTAAGATTTGGTATGTTAAAATACGATCTCCTCTTATTCTACGTTCCTGCATAGTAGGAAGCTCCAACTGTTTAAGGCGATCTTCATAAGGAAGTGGTTTTAACTGTTTACACTGTCGAGTAACCATACTCTGAACTCTCTCGATTTTATGTTTGTCAGTTTCGTAGTATGTACACCATACCTGTATACAATATCATATCAAAAACCAAAACTGGTAAAACGGGCCGCCAAGTCCCGAATGGTTCGGCCCTTCAAAGGAGTGATATCAGCACACCAAAACATTCGCCAAGTTAATCGCACTGCTTAATAGTTCGAAGGTTAAATGTAAACAAGAACATTGCTACTTTCGGTAGCAATGTTCAGGTGTTCATTTAACGTCCAAACCATTATTCGGTGCGATTAAGTTGGCGAAAGTTTTGGTGTGTTGATATCACTCCTTTAAAGGGCCAACCATTCGGAACCTGGCGGCCCCTTTTTACCAGGTTTGGTTTTTGATATAATATCAGTCCTTTTTTTTAAATTGTGTATTAGACTCAACTCCACTACAGTGCAGATGTGTGTAATAAAGTGGCACGTCAACAAGAAATTGGTTTTCAACACTTTGCTACTACCTTTTGCCTAGAGGCCGTATTATTCTCAACTTAGTCACCTCTTTATAGGTTTCTAGTTTGGTTTTAATTTTGTTGCAGTTTGTTTTATTTCGTTTTTTTATTTTTTTCGTTGTTTTATTTCGTTTGTTTAATTTGTTTTTATGTGTTGATATCACTCCTTTGAAGGGCCGAACCACTATCAACTTAGTTGCCTCCTTGCCAGTTTTGGGCTTTGTTTCTTTTGCTTTGTTCTTACAGGGGTTGGTTTACTTTTCTTGAATTGGACGTGAATACATTTTCTTTGGCAACGTGTTTAGTTTTACTGTGCTACACTAGTGCGTGTCGGCACTCACGCTGATATACACGTTCTCATTGTCGGAACTTTGGCCGTCCAATGAGAGACGATGCAGACAATACTAACAATGGTTATAACAATATTTTCGTATTTACACGCCATCCCACGCCATCCTCCTTACACCCCTAGGCTCCAAACCATAAAAGGTACACAGTTCGTATCGTACTGCAGCCATTCGTTTAATTTCATAGCTGGAAGCCTTCCCGTTATCTCGGTATATCGATGAATAATCACCCTGTGGAAATTAACATGGTGATGAACGGACTAGAATAGCTAGCTGGTAGCGAGTTACACATTTGCAACGTTATTGAGGGTCAGATTTTGCATTGAAAGCAGCTTAGCAAGCTTTCCTACACGAGTTAATTTTTCTCAGGTGGGTCATTGTTCTTGATTTCAACACAATTCAAGCATTTGTACCGCATTATTATTTTTGTCCAAGTACCTGAAATGTCCCCAAATCTGCTTCAGGATATTAGACACTGACGCTATGGCGTCACGCTACAATAGTTTACAACCTCGACAATTGAATTGATGTGATGTTTTTTGTGATGATTGTTGCCTAACTTGGTGCGGCACATCAACTAGTGTCTTGATTCAATTTTCGGACGGATAAAAGTTAAATGTAATTTCCGTGTGACGTCAACATTCCAGTTAGTGAAAGCAGAACGTAAAGCAAAACACATTTTGCGGGCCATCTTACAAACCACTCAGAAAATAATGCTAATCAGTAAACGCCAATAAACTGAACATTAAATAAATCCGTGCGTTTGCCAAGAAGTACTTCAGTACTAATAAGAAATACGAATCATATGAAAAAAAGGTGAATGCTGTCTTCAAAATGAAACGATAGCCGACAAAATAAAATGGATCAAAAAACTAGATTGGAGTTTCCATTTCATAATGCTACGAAAAACAAATGAATTTCATCATTTTGGGCCAAAAATATCTGATATCTACCCTAAAACAAAACTTGTTACGGATTCCTGCCAAGCTTTTCGGCCGTGTGAAGTCGTGATATCAAACGCCAAGATCTTTCGCCTAGCTAATCCCACCGACTAATTCCCTCCGACTTCATACGTTAAATAAAATCAATGAAAATTGCGCAGTAAGCATTTATCTTTCATTTACCTTCGAACTATTGTTCGGTGGGATTAGCTTTTCGTTTGATATCACGACTTCACACGGCCAAAAAGCTTGGCAGGAATTCTTCACAAGTTTTGTTTTGGGGTAGATGTGTTTTTCGGGAACAAAAAGTTTTATATAATACAAACAGTCAACAAACAACATGGGAATTATTTATCTGTAATTAGTACTTGGCTCCTATTACGAAAAATTGTGCAGTTATTATTAGTTTGCATAAAAAGAAATTATTTGAGTAGAAAATAAAAAAAAAATCGTCAAATCACAACAGCACTGTCAAGAAGCAAGAAACAAGAAACTGCCGAAAATACTTAGCGTAAAGCGTCAACAAAACCAGGAAACCAAAAACGTATAAATACCATCATCTAGAAACACGCTAGTGTGTCGCCGCCAAGTAGACGTTTTATTGTTGTTGGACCTTAATTGTTAGAGCGTTATTGTTACAGTGTAATTGTTGTCATCTGGCAGCTCACTAGCAGAATGTGTCTTTTAACTGAAACCAACTTATACCTGATTTCAGCATACTGGTACAAATTCCCCATGCGGTAGAAATCTTTGCAAATCTTTTGAATCAGGTGTCTTGGGTCCAATAACAAAGAAAACATCAACACGAAAATGTGGGAACGTCTCCTTCATGGAGAGACAGTCTCCTCAATAACGTTGATTTGTGTTACAGGTGACTAGTAACTAGTAACTAGTAACTAGTCCGCAGGCTCCCATGTTAATTCTCATAGGGTATAACGACACGTCTACAGCTGATTAGGGAAAGTCGCCAGATCTAAATTTCGGCAGACAGGTAAAACGTCATATGGGGAAGTGCCTTTTTATAAAATGGAGGTTGCAGCTAGAATCACGTGTTCCTTAAGTGGCTCGTAAGTGCAAAATTATTGTTGTAACCATTATTTGTATTGTCATCCAACAGTAGATTGTAACATGCTTAAGTGTTACACGCTTATCGTTTCAGTACCTAATTGTCAG
>JAHWFP010163327.1:30909-43649 GCA_023313725.1 Lithobius niger
TATATGGATTCGTATTGCATCACTAAGTTAAAGAAATACGTTTCAAATTCAGGCCAGTTTCTTGAAAAAATATTAGCTTTCTGGGCCCCTGCCCCGTCCCTCCCACCTCAGCGTTTTTTTTCCAGAAACTAACGCTGAGTTTAAAATGAGTTTATGTGAAAATTTCATCTTGCAACTCGCTGAGTTACAAGGATGCGTTTCAAATTCACGCCGCTTTCTTAAAAAAATCCTGGCTTCCGGGGTATCCCCTGCCTTTCAGGAGGCACTAGTTAAAAAAAAATTTGGGGAAAATCTTTTAACGAATTCGTGTGAAAATTGTACCTGATTTGCTGGAAAACGTTTCAAATTCACGCATATTTTTTAAAATCGACTAACGTCCGGAGATCGTCTCTTCCACTTTCACCCAATGCAAGCGGTAGTTGCGACGATAATTCGTCATCTTCGTCACTAAATAAGTGAGATATCCCCAAATCCATTAGGTATACAACCTGTTTTCTGGGAAGTGTTTCAATAGCATAAATTCGGGAACACCGACGTACTACGTAGGGGTACAAGACAGTTATCACCCAAATTTTGCAACAATGACCCGGCATTAAGTTGTTTTAGAACGATCTCGGGCTGTGCCTTCGAAAGTATTGTTGCAGCCTCGATCGCTCTAAAACAACTTATTGCCGGGTCATTGTTGCAAAAATAGGGTGATAACTATTACTTATTGCATATTTTTTCTATTTGTTTTGTAGTTAATATCTTTATTTCCCAGTTGTACTGTTCTGTCATCCATATCTTTTAATTTTCTGAAATTAAGCGGAAAATCAAACTACCTTAGCTGTAAAGACGCAACGTGTCTAGTGGTCGCCATGCTCATCCATTTTATCTGGACGTTATCCTTAATCTTTGCAGGCGATACACTAGCGTGTGTCTTGATATGCTTATAGGCTTTCCACCTCCCACGAACACAATAATATAAGAACAATGAAACATCAACAACTTGGCGCCGAGGCGTGTCTTGGTAAAGGAATCGCTGACATACTGACGTACAAAACCACACATTATTTGACATTATAAGTGGAATAAATATTAGATGAATGCTACACCGCAGAAAAGAATTTGCGATTAGCGACGAAAAGGCGCAAAAAATTATTAAAATTTATTCCTGGCTGCTTCGATGACGTCATGGAAGAAGGAATTCCTGCCTCCTTTCCTCCACTTCACGATAACGCTTCTGGCTAATACACGTCATCACTACTTCTTAGACTTGATAACGCAATTCGAGAGAAACAACTTGTCAGCAAAATAATGGGGAAAGTTTTTGACCTCAGGCTTATCACAGTCGCTCGAAAAGAGCTTTGGTATTCCCGAGAAGTTTTTAAAAGGAACTTTAAACGTTGACCAAGAAGTAATTATTGCTCCATTTAGCTTATCGACGTTTAAATAAGTCGTTGCTGTGTGAAGAAAGGAGGGTACGCAAGGAGTCGAGAATTGGGTGAGTCGTAAAAAGTCGTATGCTGAAAAACAAAAATCTTATTACAGCTTTACTGTTGATTAATAAGGTTTGTAGTCCAGGTGTTTAACATTTTACTTTTTAATTTAATCTTTTCAAAGCTATAATACAGCGTCGCAATAATAATATTATTGGTAAAGTATCTAGAAACGCAGTAGTGCTTCATCTATGAAGTTCAAGTTTTTGCGTTTTCTGTGGTGTCCTACTGTTTGCATTAATTGTGTGATCAAGTTATTAGCACGGCTGAGTGAGGGCATTGGTTATTAGCGTTCATTTGCGCACGAGAATTTTCGGGAAAAGTATAGGGATAGCTGTGACAGTAGAGGCTTTTAACGTGTAAATGTTACAATGTTGCAACACGCAACAATAGGGCAATAACGAGTAGGGTGGGCTAAAAAAATTCAATTTTCGAAATTCAAAATATCATAGTGCAGAAAAGTTGCCTTTTTGCATCACTACCACACACACAAAAAATTCCTCACTCTGTGGTCATGTCTTGGGTTGCCACAAGAGCCTTGAAGTTTAACATTGTACTAGGTGAAGCCCGTGCTACGCACGGGTGGTGTTTGATGCATCGTTTAAAACACTGGGACGATTTCGTTCCTCATGTGTTTGTTACGGAATGCGTGTATCCCGCACTGGCTAGCAAACGATGATTTTCGTTCACTTCACTCCCTCATACAGTGCATCTCTTGTTCCGGAGTCCATACACTTACATTACATATGAATCTCTCCTCCGAAAATGAAAGGAATACACCTTTGTACACCTGAAACAAATAAATACGCCTTTGTACAGCGAAGTGTAAATGTTTAGCCTGCCGGCTTTGTATTTTTTGTTCAACATTTAACCGAGTTTCAGTAATCCTTTAATTTTAATGGTGTACAACGACACAACCTTTAGCCAGCGGACTAATATTGTTGTATATAAGTGAAGCATTGTTTTATCCGTTAAAAGTTAAGTTTTCAGTTTGGAGACACTGTTCGCTTCGCTCCCTCAATCGCTTCCCCTGATCCGGACTCCATGCACTTTCATAATATGAATATTTCCACCGTAAATGAAAGAAAAGAAACGTGGCGTGGTGAAATGAGTTTAACACACTTTTATTAACTGTTGTTGGTGGCTTCAGTTAGTTGGTGGGTGGCTTTGGCTCTGGTAATGCAGTCTGTAATTTCGCTGCAAGTCTGCAACGACAAAGCACACTTGATACAATACAATACAATTAGTACTTGTAGTCATATTGCAAAGTCACATTGTAGGGGTGTTGACGACGACTGTGCTGCCATCCAGTGATCGGTAGTGTAAACCGCGGTGCAGCATTGTTTCCTCTGACATATACGAAGACAACAACGACAGAACCTTTAGCGGTTGTTACGGCTTGCTCTCTCATATGGTTGTTGCGGAAGGCGTCTATCCATCTATATTTTTTTGCACACACTGGCTAACAAATGCTGATTTTCGTTCGCTTCGCTCACTCAGTAAGCACCTCCCCTTCCCCGGACTGAACGGACTTTGATACGAATATTTACACCGGTAATACGTAAATACACCTTTCTAGAGCAAAGTCGAAACCTTTAGCCCACGGGGCTTTATCCTTTTTTCTCCCCATATTTAACAGAGTTTCAGTAATGTTTTTATTTTAATTATCCTCAACGACAGAACCTTTAGAAAGCGGTGCACGGGTGGTGTTTGATTCACCGTTTGCAACATTGGGACGTATTGGTCTGTCATGTGTTTGTTATGGAAGGCGTGTATGCTGTCTATATGCCGTCTATGTATTTGTGAGAATGCTGGCTAACAAACGCTGATTTTCGTTCGCTTCGCTCACTCAATCAGCGCTTCACCTTACTCGGACTCCATGAAAATAAATAAATAAGCCAGATTCCATGCACTTTCATATGGATTTCTACCATCAATAAATAAATACGCCTTTGTACCATGGGTTCATGTATGGTGCACGGGTGGTGTATGGCGCAGGGTGGTGTTTGATGCACCATGTGCAATATTGGGACGGCTTGCTCTCTCATGTGTTTGTTGCGGAAGGCGTGTATCCCGTTTATGTATTTTTCCACACACTGGTTAACAAACGGTGAACCGTAGGGCGTCATTTCAATGACAGCTTTGTTATTTTTTTTTTCAAGATTTAACCGAGTTACAGTACTCCTATTATTTTCATTGTCCACAAAATGACAGAACCGTTAGCAAGCAGTGAACGACGTTGTTAGTTTGCGCACACGGCTACAAACGCTGATTTTCGTTTGCTTAGCTCACTCATTCAGTGCCTCACCTTACCCGAACTCCATGCACTTTCATGTGGATTTCAACCGTAAATAAATAAATACACCTTTGTACCTTGGGTTCGTGTATGCTATTTTATTTTACTTGATTCTGGGCAGCAAGTAAAATGCTGTCAATATTTAACGGAGTTTCACTATTCCTTTAATTTTAGTCGTCTACAACGACAGAACCTTTAGCAAGCGGTTTAATATTAAGAAGCATATACATGAACTGAATGATTGTTTCATCCATCGTTTTAGTTTATTGGCAACAATCAGTTTTTAGTTTATTGCCAACAATCATTTCGTTTACAATAATCGAATACTGCTATTATTAGACGGGTGGCCGTCGGCCGTCGTGTGGCCGTCTCGTTGTGTCTATCTGACGCGACAACTCGATTTTTTAATAAAGATGTCAATGGGCAGAATGGCGAAAAAGGCAAAAATGATGATTTGATAGTTTTAAAATTTAATTTTAACTTTATCTTATTTGATAATACCAGAAGCCATAAAAAGTAACCACAATTTCAAGGATTTTTTATTTTTTTCCCAGAAATTTGATAATGAGGTTACGGACCAAAATAAGCAGAAATGGCTATGGCCTATCTTTGATGTTAAATTATACCCATACTTTTGAACAAAAATAAGGTTCCTTAAAATATCAAATACCATTATGATAAAATTAAATTTTAAACCAATCAATTTTTTTTTGCCTTTTTTGGCCCATCGACATACAATGTTAAACTTCGAGGCTCTTGTGGCAACCGAAGACATGACCTCAGAGTGATGAAATTGTGAGTGTGTGTGTGGTAGTGAGGCTAAAAGACAACTTTTCCGCACTATGACATTTTGAATTCAGACAATTTAATTTATTTAGCCCACCCTAATAACGAGGAGAGGCGCGCAATATCGTATTACGCTCACTTGAACATGATGGAACGGTTCTGGAGCCTGGGGAAAGTAACACTGTCGTTTCACCGTGTTTTAGTTAACATTGTCGGTCAGAGAAATGTTAATTTATTGGACCGTTGGACTGCTGATTGGACGTTATAATGTTGAACCTTTTCTGTATCTTTTCTGTACGTTTGGCGGTTTCTGTGTTTTGGACTTCTGCCTTTGCTTTATAGCACTCTCTGTGTCTAGTTTTAGTGACGGGACACATGGCTTCGAGCCTAATGCTTTAATAAATCCGTTATCCGTTTTAAATCCGTTAATAAGTTGTTGAGAACCAAAGTGAAAAAATTCTGGTATTCACTTTAAAAAATACCTTATGCCTAACAGTCTCAAAATTGGGTGACTAATATGTCTGACTGACTTGTTTCTTTTTTTTTTAACGGAGGCTTCGGGAATCCTGTTAAATTGTTTCCAAATTGTCTTCTTCGATTCTTTGCCTCGAATAAAACCGCGATGGTTTTCCCCAATTGTTTGCCGAAATTTTTCTTTTTTGGGTTTTGCTTTTAGGGAACATGAACCCTAACAGGGTTACCTGCCCCACGACGTTGATAATGAAGAAACAATTATGAATCATCTACTAACTAAATAATTAAAAGGACATACATCCTTCCGGTATGTCGTGCGACCCGTTGAGAATAGCGTTTGCAACATTTACATAGGTTAGAGTTAATGTCGCAAAATAATCTCGCACGAAAGAAAAAAACAAGAAAATGAATGTGTTGGCAATATTTACATACGTTGGAACTAATGTCGCAAAACTGAGTCATACGGGAAAGCCAACAGGGATTTATGTCCCTTTAACGACTATGATATTTAGAAGAACATCATTAAAGCTCGTATCCCCATGGAATTGACAGCTGTGAGGCCGTACGAATAAAAAACGGATTATAGTTCACTCGAAGGAAACGAACTATAACGCCAATTCCAGGGGAACTAGTGCGTGTGTATGTTTGTTGTATGCCTGAGCACATGCATTTGTGCATAATTTGTAAAATAGGCAACACTCTCTGTGTTTGTTCTAACTTATGTTTTAATTCTTTTTCTTGTCAGTTGGTGTATGTTTAGCTTGTGTGCGCACTTCTCTTGTTTGAAACATGTATTCGCTTTCTTCGTGATGTCCATTCCTTCTTCCCTGGAATTGAGTACAAATTATAGTTCGTTTCGTTCGAGGGAATTCTAATCCGTTTTTTTTATTTGTGCACCGGAGTTTCATGGGAATCCAAGTAAAATGCTTTATTTCTAAACGGCATAGCCTTTGTTCTGTTAATTTTGGGGCTTTTATCGTTTTAGTCGTATGTGTAGCCGAAACGGCTAAGAAGGCTATTGCAACGACTTTGTCCGTCCGTCTGTCGCATTTTTAAACTTCTGAACGGTAGCAGATTGAGACAAACGGTTAGAGCATTCGATTCAGCGACCAAAAATTAGTTAAGTACCAGGCAAGTTAAAACATCGTTACGTCCGTATAGCTAATACGCTTTCTCATCGTAACTCAGTGAAATAATAAAACTTCATCGTCACATTTAAACACTACAGGAAAAAACGCAACCGTAAAAACAAAAGACTTTCTTTAACAACACACATTAGCTTCATTTAAAATACTCTCGATACCGTATCATATGGATGAATAGGACTACTCTCGAACAAAATTTTAGTAAGCTGTTACTTACGAAATTGAAACGCCAGGCAAAAATATTAGTCCTGCTAAGAGCTGAAAATTAAGCCTTTAAATCACGTTGCCACGACTATGTCAAGTCTTCGCAACGTATTGTATAAATGAATATGATTGTATACTCTGCAATCCAATTCTCCGTTAGCCACTAATTACGAAATTAAAACGGCAGGTAAAAATTAGGCCTAAAATCTAACTTTTACGCCTGAAATGTAGGCCAAAAAGGTAGCACATTTTCAACCGGCAATTAAGATGGTAGATTTTATAATACAGAGCTCTGTTGAGTGGATGATAGAGGTGTGCGCCTCAACATTTCCGAAAGTGGCGGAAGTTTATGGAAGACCGGCTGCGACCTGGGTTATCACGTGTATATCTTTGTTCCGCCCGATTTAGTTTAGAAATATATAGAAATACATATTTATGTCCATGCTTCGTCCAGGCCTTATCCCATATCTATTATTTAATGGCAACACACTATCGCGTGTCCAGATTTAGCGTGTATCAGCTCACTTCTGCAATCTGAATGGTATTAGAACGGCCAGCAAGCTGTGCTTATAACGAGATCGTGAGCGTATATGAGAATTTTCAAAAAAAAAAGGATAAGGATTAGGAATTGCAGAGTAGGAACCGCAGTAAGAACTGCAGGAGTATGGGAACCGCAGTTAGCACCCCGGCAGCCCCCGTACGTGCAGGTTTTTTGTTGTTTAAGCCGAGGAGCGCGAAGCGCGACAAGTCATTTATAGTGGAATTCGGTTTGGACCTACGTATCGTACGTAGAAATGTGGTTAAGGTTACAAATTATATAGCACGCTTTTTAATTTCTGTAAAAAAACCTAAAATTCAAGAAGAGAAACGTAAAGCTCAAAATGTTGATGAAAAACGTGATTACAAATTGAAAACCGCCATTAAAGTAAGAACGACTCTTAATGAATCCGGTTTAAAGGGGCCTTAAGATTTCAGTCATTGTTGGTAACCGGAAAAAATTGGGATAGGGGACAGTTGGGGAAGCGGACAGCACGACCGCCTTCCACATGGAAGGTCCGGGTTCGTTCCTGACCTTGGGCACCCCTGGCATCTTCGGGAAGAGAAGGGCCCTGTTGTGCCTCGTGCTCATGTCGATTGTGGCATGTCAAAGATTATGGGATTTCAGTTTGGATTGCTCCAGCTAAATTGTCCGTCTCATCGTTGCGGGGCAGATAACTCATTTTGGGTTCATTCTCCCTAAAACAAACAAAAAAGTTGTTAGAAACTATCTGCTACAGGTGCCAAATCGTTGAGATGTGTAGTTGATAACGAACAAAAGTAATTATGCAGAGTAATTATTAAAAAAAATATTGATTAGTGCGTCATGCGTTAAACCCCTTGTTTTTACACACAACACACTACAAATTTGGACATCCACCAAAACGAAGAAAAACGACTGGTGTAAAAGAATAATAAACCATGTTTATCAATTGATGCAAAAACGCAATAAAACAAAACAACAACTGATTAGAATTTAAACGAAGCGCCATCCTCTCCACGCCCCATTCAGAAGCACAGATAACTTAAATAATTTCTATTTTAAATATTGTTGGTTACATGGGGGACAAAAAGTGTTTTTAAAAAACTGTTGGTAACCCGGAAAGTATAATTCAGTTTAACAGCCAATTTTTAAAAATGTTGTTTCTCGTTTTATCAGCAATTGCACTTGTGAATTTATTTCATTTTTTGCGTGTGGGGGAGGTATTTTTTAACGGGCGGGCCCCACCCTTTTTTTTTTGGGGGGGGGGGGGGTCGGGGTCTCTTAATTTTAATTCTGGAGCGAGGTATATAAAAAATGCCTGGCTACAGCCCTTGGCAGAAGCTAACAATGTAAAACGTTACAATGCTGTAACATGCAAAGGGCCAAAGGGTTTTAGCGAGCGTTAACTGCACCCGCATGCTGTAACATGTAGCCTAACATTGTAGTAACAAGGAGGCGACGAGCTGCATAAGCTCGCATTAGTGTTCACTTCAAAGGGCTTCAAAGGGTTTAACGAACGTTAACCACTCCTGGTCATCTGCCCGAAGCCCTAAGGCCCTATGTCACTAGTGTCCACTTGAACAAGATGCAACGATGCGGGAAATTAACATTGTCGATATTTTAAATAATTATTGTGAACAATCATTTCAAATAAAAATGGTATGGGTCGTATTCTGGGTCAAATTCTGTTTACAACGTACTGGTGAATGGTTGTATATTTTTCGAACTTAAAGGCAATTTTTCTGTAACTTTGTTGTAGTAGCCAGACATTTTACCTTTAAAAAGTTATGTAAAAAAAAAGTAAATAAGCCCGTTGTCGTCTATAAAACGAGATTTGTCCAATTTTCTCCTCAATCGCTCCATACTTGGTTCAAAGAACCAATTCAGGGTTTTGATATCAGAGCAAAACTGGATGCCAGCAAGTTTCGACTTGCAATAAAAATGGAGATAAAATGGGCAGCATGCAGACCCACCATTTTTTAAAGAAAACAAACCTTCGTGCATGATATTCATAATGCATGATATTTCAATATAGAGGA
The DNA here is from genome assembly GCA_023313725.1 of Lithobius niger. Lineage (NCBI taxonomy): Eukaryota > Metazoa > Arthropoda > Chilopoda > Lithobiomorpha > Lithobiidae > Lithobius > Lithobius niger. The sequence continues at coordinate 39,852 of JAHWFP010163327.1, forward strand.
TTTTGCATTTAGTGCTCAAATACTCAACTATTGCTGTTACTCGGTTATTCTCCCTCCACCATTCCAATTTACGAATAGGATGATACCGTGACTAATTTATAGCATCATTAAAAACCTATATAGGCTGCAGATACAAATTAATGCGAAGACACGGATGGTGAAACGAATTCTACAGCACCGTTCTGTACCTCACAAAACTAATTTATATATATAGTATAGCATCTATAGAACTTTCAGACTTCCTGTAACAAATATGAATCTGCTTACTTTACATTGTTTGATAACTTCACGCTGTTTGACCTAAATTCATTTTCCGTAATTGGTACTACCAGAATTGGCGATTGTTATTTCATGTCGAAAGCTTGGTGGCAGCCATTTTTGGTGTGATATCAAAACTTTGAATGGCGGACACTTATTGGTTTCTGTCATCTGTTTGGGTGTTGTCTTATTAACTTACTAATAACACTCTACGTTTGTAGACTTGAGTAAGATATGAGTGGTATTTTGTACTTTGGTTTTAAAGTGGTGTCTTTGTAATTTGAAATGCATACACACGTTGTAATTTCTCGTGATTTGTAGGCATGCTTTTTACTTATGGTTGGCTGAGGTCAATTTCATTCGGCATTGATTTAGTACAGCACGCCTTTCCTCCATCCGAGGGGGGGGGGTTGAGGCTTAATGGCGCGAAGAATGGGAAAAACGGGAATCAACACGAGTAAATTTGTGTAATATGCATTTATGACATTTTCAAGTGGCCGATCCCTGTGACTCTTTCGAAAAACGAAGGAATCTGGATAGACTTCTATCCCACTCAGTTTATAGTATTTTCTCTTAGAACGGATGGCCTGGCACGGAAGGTCCAGTTATAAATAAAGCCAGCAGTGAACTAAGCGTAACAATAACAAAATTGTATTTTTCAATCGAGATACAACGGGTATTTTTTTTTTAATTCACATCGTTAACTATGGTTTTTTTTTTATTTCTCAAATTTTGTGGTGCAAGGTTAGTGAGAGGACTTTAAATGTAATCTTTATAATGGTTATTGCCAAACTCACAAAAGCTGCGACATCACTGTTGACAATGCTGTTTTTGCAGGGATCGTTGGAACTTACTTATACTGGGTTAGTCAAAAGTATCGACCCTGAAGAGTTTACAGTCGCATGATTTGGTTTAGCCTCCAATCAACCATCGATCGTTGGTCACCACGAAGGGGACCACATATTAAGATCACTAAGGGGTGCATCCCGAACTTGCCCCCCTTAAATAAACTGTCTACTTCCGGTTCCTTTTATGCAGTGGCGTAACTACAATGAGGCAGAGGAGGTAGCCGCCTCCGGGCCCACCGACTTTGGGGGCCCCCCTCACTGGCTTCCAATTTAAAATTTGCTTGTAACCGAAAAAAATATCAGCAATTAACTTATTGCTATAGTTTCGTGAAAAAGTTGTGTCTTGTGTCGCAAAAACTTAATTGCACTATTTTTTTTTATGAAGACGGGAGGAGGGGCTCTATGGGCCCTCGCCTTATGTGGAAAAAACCCCAACTTATTTTTATGAAGGCGGCCTCCAATGGGCTCTCGCCTAGTGTTGCAAAACATTTTTTTATGCGGGGGGGGGGGGGGTGGGGGGAGCAGCCTCTACTGGGCGCTTGCCTTGTGTGGTAAAACTGCATTTTCTTTTTTTGACGAAAGGTGCCCACCAGTAGGGGCAATAACTCAATTTCTTTTATGAAGGGGGCCCCCGATTCCACTGCACTGCTGCCTCCGGGCCCCAATTTTGAAGTTACGCCTCTGCCTTTAGGAATAGGGCATTGGTCCCAATTTGAGATATGTGCGGGCAGTTAATTCATGGCAAATGCAGAAAACAGCATGTAAATCGTTCAATAATAGCACGAGCTATGACCAAAACACGTTGGTGCAAGTGTTGGCTTCAGTGCATAAAATAACCCCCTTAGTAGTTGTGTGGATTGAATGATTACGTGTAATAATTGCAGTAAGGAATCGCAAACGTAACGATGTTGATGAAGTGTACGGCTAGGTCAGGTTTGTGCACTTGTTTGTTGCACATGTAGCCGCTGGCATTCAACGTAAATAACTGGAAGTGGAATATTTATGTAAAGAGGGCAGGGTGGCGAGCAACCATGCTTGATCTCAACACCTATTCGCCTGAGTGTCCAAGAAAGGACTTCTTTCTTGCTCACTGATTTCGGGAAGAGAGGCACCAGTCACTAGTTGACGTAGACAGTAAGTTTCTATGGCTGACAGCAAATTTGTTTAATTTGTTCGAACCTCGACAGGCCCTTAAAGGTCGAACAACAGTTTGTCACCTGTCCTACAAACACCTGCACAAACATATGCTAGCCGAAGCCGTATATCAATTTTCGTTGTGTTTGCTATTCCCTACTGCACTTTATTACATGCAGTCAACCATTTCACAAAACTACTCAGGGTATTATTTTATGCACTGAATCCAACAAGTGTACTGACGTGTTTTGATCATTGCTCATGCTATTGTTGACCGATTTACATGCCATTTTCTGCATTCACCATGAATTAACTGCCCGCACATATTCTCAAATTGGGACCAATGTCCTATTCCTAAAGGAACCGGAAGTAGATCATTTATTGAAGGGGGGCAGGGTCGGGCACCCCCTAATGATCTTAATATGTGGCCCCCTTCGTGTTGACCAATGATCGATGATTGTTTGGTGGCTAAACCAAATCATGCAGCTGTAAACTCTACTGGGTCGACACTTTTTGACTCACCCTGTACTTGCAATGTGCGTTCAGTCAGAAACCCAAGGCCACTGAGAAGTTAGCCCGTGCCTGCAGTCAGTATTCATCCATTCGACCCCCCTACCCCAACCCCCCAATCCCCCCCCCCAAAAAAAAAAAACCCACCGGAAATCTCTAAATGTGTTTTCCAAAATTTCTCCAAAATTATTTTTCCTAAAATTGGTTTTGTAAAATTTAGGACAAATTTACGAAATGTCCGAAAATACCCAACAAAATTTAGCAGGTTTCTTGAAATTTTCTCGAAAATGTAGTAAAAAAAATTTCCTGAGTTCCCCAATTTTTCGACAAAACCAATTTGGGAACACTACATGTCATAAAGCGTTTTACCAGACCCATTCATCACCGCACGATTGTTGCAATCTGTTCATCAACAATGGAAAGCTATTTTGCAGTGTTTACAGCTCTCAAACAGCATCATGAGTTGGTTTTAATGAGTCGGCATGATGAAGGATGTTGTTGATTTTGTAAGCAGCTACGAATACTTGCAAACCTGACACATAAAATCCTCCCCTTGAACACAACTGGTCCTCCCAATGCTCTTTGAAAGGGTATCCTTTGGATGTAATCGGACTTTTACTAGTAATCCGATGGGTATTCAAGTGGATATTTGTAGTCATGGACAACTTTAGTTTTTGGCGAAACAAACAGCATGCTCCCAGGATGGCCAAAGCGAAACAAGCCATCGAGTGTTTAAAGGAGGTTGTCCTCAGATGAGGTTCAAACCAATTTTGGAAGAACTAGCGCATTATCCAGTGCCAGTACTGATTTAAATTTTAAAACACATTAAAAAAAATTTCTTCCTCCCAATCTCCGTAATAAATGTTGGTTTCAGTTCCCTGTTGTATTGTAGTGTTACCCCTTTTAGTTTGGGCCCAAGGCTTGAAAACACCTTAATCAAGCTCAGGGTGTAGGTGACGACAGCCTGGGACCCGTGCCTGGGGGGGTGGGGATTGGGGGGGGGGGGGGTGGTTTAACCCCTCTTAAAACTTCCGCCCTCTTGGGGGGG
>JAHWFP010163327.1:43749-64626 GCA_023313725.1 Lithobius niger
GGGGGGGGGGGGGTGGCAAAAAATTTTTTGTAATCTTCCACCTGAGAGTGATGATTTCAACCATTTTCAATTCATAACTACGGGTTTACCTAAAATTTTAAAGATGATTGGCCGATTCTGTGCACATTTTAAAGAGATACGACCTGATAAGCAAAAGCAAGGCATTTTAGTGAGAAAAAATTCAATTCAAAAATTGTTTTTCGGCTAGAGGGAATTTGGGAATACGATTTTCGAGTTTAGGATAGCCCACTTCTCTACTCATAATTAAAACCTGACATTTTTATTTTTCGGTAGCAAGGGGCATTTAGGCCAGAAGGCTCAGTAACCAATAAATAATCACGAACTTTATTTGTGCGACGGTATATTTAATGGTTTTCAACTTATATTAATTTGTTTTTAGTGTTTAGTATTGCTTATCGGGCAGAACACTCGAGAAAGGTTACCACTTGCAAAAAAATCTATGCTATTCAGTGTTTTAATATTAAAACCTACTGTAGAAATCAGAAATGCTTAAAAATATAAGAAGCACACAATCGATAATAATATAACCAAAATCTGATAACCACCTAAACATGTGACTAACTGTACAAAAAAACGACTTTGCCTTTTGGAAAAAAAAACATTACAGCTCGTATCCCCCATACTCACAGCTGTAAAGGTATGAATAAAAATTGATTGGAGTTCACTTGAACGCCACGAACTACAATCTGAACTCCAATTCCAGGGAACAAGGGCTGTTTTTGCTCAGTGAATATGTCAGAAAGTGAACGCAGTTTGTGTTTGAAATGTTTGAATATTTGTATGTTTGTTGTTTTATATTTTAAGTGTGTTTCTTGTGAGTGTGCATTTGTAATATGTGAAAGAAGCATACTCCTAATTTAGGCTGTATTTTTTGTTTGTATTTGTGTATGTAGTTTTCATCTTTTGTATGTATTTTGCTGTTTATGCCAACGGTTTTGTCTGTGTTTGTATGTGTTTTAGATTTTAGTTCTGTATCATGTGCGCGTCTATGTTGTATTTTGTGTGTGGATTTTATTTACGTGAAGTATCCTGCCGTTTTGTTTGTTTGATTAGTGATGTACATAAATGCGTGTGCATGGAAGCTGGCCTGTCACGATCCTTCTTCCCTGGAATTGGAGTCTAAATTATAGTTCGTTGCAATCGAGTGAACTCTGATCCGTTTTTATTCGTGTACCTTTACAGCTGTGAGTAAGTATGGAGATACCAGCTCTACAGCATTTTCCTAAATGGCGTATTTGTTCAGTTAATTTGTGTGCTTTTTTCACTTTTGTGATATTGTAGTTACTACGGTCTTGTCTATCGTGAGTACGGTATGTCCACTGTACACCCAATTTTGTTTGCGAAAAAATGGAATATCAGAAATACGTATTTCTGCTCAGGTTCCGCCCAAGTTTTGTCCCATGTTTGTGGTTTGATGGCAACACACTAGCGTGTGTCTAGAGAGAGCCGTGTATGAGCTCGATGGGTAGTTGATTTTGCATTGTTGGAAGGAGATGCAGTACTATGTAATAGTTATGGCCATCCTTTTTCCAACAATGGTACAGTAAGTGATTTATTGGATAGTTTTTTCGTACGAGGAGCCAGAATCGTCCGAGCCCGAAGGGCGAGGATGTTCTGGTCCGATTGTTGGAAAAAGGATGGCTATAAGTTTCTTATGACCACACTAAAAGGCTGTTTTCGACGTTCGATCGTGTTTATTTACGGCCATTAATAGTACGGAAATTGGTTTAGCACGGCTTGACTTTTCTTTGTTGCAACGGAGGGAAGACCGGCAACAATGAAACAGAACACGCATCTCCACGATTTCTCGCACTCGTCTATTGTTGTCCGGTCGTCCCTTCGATTTCCCTGCGCTTAGATAGTTTTTTATTGTTTGCATTTGTATTACTAGCCATATCGTTAATTCGCTTCGCTCACTCCATTGGTATCGATTCATGCTTCATGTAATTTCTTTGATTCCAAGAGCATCACAAAATCGATGTATATTTCGATGCAAACTAATTGCAATATTATTGTTGCACACAGTTGATGCATTACATTCCTCAGCACGTCTGCGTCTCACCAACATCATTCAAAACATACGGTTTTTGTTTTGTTTTCACGCTTGGAAATTGCTCGCTTTGTTCGCTCAATCCACGCATCTCCGTGCTTCTAAGACACGAATGTTTTAAAACAAGATTTACGGGTCCAATTTTTCCATGCATCAAGTTAGTTCATACAAAGCTTCAAGGTCTATATATGGTATGTTGCAAAATACGCCGTTCTTTAAAGTTATGTTTTTGCGTATATCCTTATCCAGATCGTCACGTTTGTTCGTCACGAATTTTAACCCGTGTATGAAAAAACTATGACGTCATGAACAAACATTATAAGGGTTTAAATAAAACTTTGACGCTGCGCTCGACGAGATTTCTTGCTGCAACACTTATGATACAGACACACCTTCCACACCAAAAAAAAAACGATCAAGCAAATTATAAGAGTGTAGTATGCGATATTGGTTATCTCGAGAGAAGGTCAATATTATTTTTTTACGTCCAAGGAGTCAAGCAAAAAGTTAAGATCAAGCAATTGATCAGAAAAGCGCTGTTTCTGATGACAAACGCTGATTTTCGTCCGCTTCGCTCACTCAATCAGCGCAAACATTTCCTCAGACACGTGACTGAATCAATGTAACCACCAAGAACCACACACCACGTGTAATTTGTGTTAGTATACACTTTATATGGGTTTTCTTGTTTTACTTATTTTAAGAATATTGTTCTTTACGTCCTGCTCAGTAAAGATTTTTCCATGAGAGTCTTATTACTTCACTTTCTGGTGATTCCTCACTTGTAGAAACATCTGCAGAACGTCAGATATAATCCCCTACGAAGGTGAGAGATGAAAGTTGATAGAGCAAAGCGAAACACACATTAAAAAGGTTTAGTTTACGTGGAAATCGCTCGCTTTGCTCGTTCAATCCACGTAACTTCGTGCTTCAGAAACACGAATGTTTGACATCGTTTTAAAACCAAATCTATTGGTTTGATTTTTCCATGCATCAAGTTAGTTAATATATAGAGCTATATGTGGTGTGTTGCAAAATGCGTTGTCCTTTTAGGTTATTTTTTCGGCTCATTCGACCGCGTTTCGCTGCGCTCCAGATCATATTTCTTTGCTTGAGGAGATTTTCATGAACAAACTATGACGTCATGAACAAACATCAGCGGGTTAAAAAATACTTTGACGTTACTTTTTCAGGTTCTTTCGCATATTTGAGGGTGATAATATCAAGTTACAGCGATGAAAATAGGCCTATTAAAAGTGAAATTTAATTATCTTTCGTTTGGTCGCACATCCATCTTTGTAGGTGCCTTGGTTCCAGAGCAGTAGAGGTACAAACACGCACGCACGCACGCATATCATGTGATTTTAATTATGTAGATGGCCAAATTCAGTGTTTTGTTGGGCGTTGACCAACAGTTTGACGAAGATGAAGATGAAGTTTTGAGCCAGGCTTTCGCTGAGGTGGAAGGTGAACCAGTTTTCAGAAACCATGGTCAATCTCTCGGTAAGAATGCAAAACGTAGATTTTAATTTGTTAAAGAAGATGAGTTAAAAAGCGTACAGGCTGGGCGTCGATGCGACATTGCAGCATTGTTGCAGCATTGTTGCAATAAGTATACATAAATACATGTATACTTATTGCAACAATAGGTTGTATTGTTGTAATTATACATTTTTACTTACAGTATTGTTGCAATAAGTATACATGTATACTTATTGCAACAATAGGTTGCATTGTTGTACTGCTCTTACCATTGTTGTAAGAATCCAATACGAGATTTATAAGGACTGTTTACAACAATGAAAACGGCAAAAGTATGGTAATAAGGAAAGTTCAAGTTCAAATTTAATACGAGAGAATATGCAAAAGCCCCAATACTATACTCTCTCTTCTACCTTACAACTAACTTACACCTAGTATGGTAAACAATGGCGAAAACAATGCAAGTGGTTTCCCGAAGCTCGCAATGAAGGAGTAAATAAGTGATTCAGTCATGTCGGCCGCCCAATTTTGAGGCCTTAGACTTTGCACCTGATGATTTAAAACTGAAAGATTTAAGCGAAAACAAAGACCATTTTCATATTGGTCCTCGACAACCTTTCTGTGGGCGACAATGCTAACTCAATTCAATTCAACAAGAAACCACGAAGAAGATACTACGACAATGTTACTTTCCTCGTAACCGAGTATCGTTGCGTCTTGTTCCAGTTAGCTACAATCCGATCTTGTGCGCCTCGCCTATTGTTGTCCCATTGTTACGTGTCGAAGCGTTGTATTCTGGGGCCTCGCCTCCGCCGCACGTCCCCGTTTTTTTTTTAAATTCACGTGCGCAAACGTTCTCTAATAAGCACTGCCTGCCAGCGGCACCAATATAGAGCTGCGTCAAGTGACGTCATATTGCTACAAGAGAGATACCTGCAAGGGGCACTAGATTGAAATGGTGGGTTAAGCAACGGCACTTCTAGTCAAGCGACTACTTTGAGAGTGGATTTCGTAGGCTTAAAAAACCGTTGTTTTCTTCAATCCCTTATATGTTGCTTAGGTTGTAATTAGAAAATAAAGATTCCACTTGCTTAAAAATATCAGCAACTGCCAACAAATCGACAAAAATCGCGCGTTTTAGGCCTAAGAAATCCAGTCTAATAGCATTAGCTTCAGTAAGACGCTCTTCTTTTCCCCCACCAGTGCACCTTGCAGCTAACCCAGTAACTGGCTCCACCATAGAGTTATATACAATAATACTACGTCGTTTCACAGCCCTACTGTGGGAGCCACGCTGCATGCTGTCACAATTAAGTAGGTTTCACCATGAAGGTAATACATAAGTGCGTAGTTTCACATGGTTTTTCGTGTGTTGGTTTTATTTCCCGTGTCTTATTAATACTTGAGGCTGTTAGAAACTGCCGTCGGGGTGCTGGTTTAACAATGGTTGATTGGATTGGGGTGTATCGAAACAGGATATTGTTGTCTCGCGGTTTTTTGCGTCCGCTGAAAAATAGCAGCGATGATAGTTTACTGTTGTTGGATGCCTTTCTGATGATGTGTTGGTCGTGAACATGTACGTTAGGGTGGAGTGAAAAACACTTTTTTTTTATTTCGAATCGGCTAGGTGCGGAAAAGTTGCCTTTTGGCCTCCTTATCACTCTCCCAAAAGCAAAAAATTCTAAAAAAAATTTCAGAGGTGCCCCAAGGGGTCCAAAGTTTGTAAATTTTATGAAAATTTGACGTTTTTCTCGAAATTTTCTGTAAGTCACCACATTTGAATTTAAAATCGGCGATGCGGCCAGAAGATGCCTTATAGCATCAATTTTGCAGGCAAATAAAAATTTTTGACCTCGCACTAGATTAAGAGGTGCCCCAAGGAATCACCAAAAATGTGAATAATATACAATGTAAAGCAGATGAACTCGATCATGCCCCATTGCCATTGGACGGCAAAAACGCCTACCAACCTACAAACGTGTTGGGTGCGAAATCCTATTGGAAGGTACTATTTTGTCTAGTTTTCGTTTGTTTTTCACTATTGTGTGTTGATCTACAACACATTTAAAGGTTTTTTTTTGTTTGTTTAAGATTGAATGCTGAGCTGAACACAACTAAAAACAGTGAATGAGCAGATAATAACTAATAACTATGGCGGGAAAAAATATCAGTTAAACCTAAAACAAGACAAGTGAACAAATGTCCTGTTTTTGGTTCTCCAGCAAAAATTGCCTGAAACAGTGGTGCCAACAAACCCTCACATCATGCAATATTTTCTGTATATTCGTGGGGAAATGAAGCAAGGTAAACCTGCCGCCAAGGATCCTACAGTTACGGATGTTGCGGAATGTGTTGCGTGTGGAATTAAGTGTTTATGGCGCAAAGCTTCTTTACCAATTATTTCCCATAAAAGTTTAGTGGAGAAGATAAAGTAGTACCACATCAAGTACCGTAATTTACTGAAGCCCTACATGGGTAGGCAAAATAATTCTAAATATTTAGCAAAGCTTCAAGACTTCTTCAAGGAGGCGAGGTCTCAATTGTTTGATATTTCTGCGTGCAAATGTGTAGACATGTAGTGCCAATGTGAAAAAGCAAAGAAAGTGCCTAACAATGAAACGGTATTTTTACTCGACCAAAGACGCTCCAGTAATATGATGATTGGCAGAATTAATGCAAATACAACCAAGAACGTCAAGAAAGGAAACAACAAAAAGAAAAAGAAACAGAACGTTTGCCAAAGCTACTTCCAACTCTGTTCTCGGACCATCTAATTCTAAAGCCAACCTTTATGAATATGATATTGATATGTTGGATGATACTGAGACTGAGTCGAATTGTGATGCAGATGATACATGTGAAATTGGTGCTGATTCTGTTCTGATGACAGCATCGTCCTCCGCTTCTGAGTTCCCAATCCCATCTGAAATAAATGATATTGTAGCAACAATGGGATTTCCTTCTACTTCCTGGATGCGTACAGAACTTCCAAATCTAGCCAGAGAGTGTGACAGATACAGTGTATCTGATCGTTGTGCTGTGCAATAGACTCTTTGAAGAAGTCTTGAAGCTTTGCTAAATATTTGGAATCATTTGGGCTTCAGTAAATTACAGTACTTGCTGTGGTACAACTTTATCGTCTCCACTAAACTTTTATGGGAAATAATTAGTATAGAAACTTTGCGCCATAAATAATCAATCCTACAAGCAACACATTCTGCAACATCCGTAACTATAGGATCCTAGGCGGCAAGTTTACCTTGCTTCATTTCCCCACGAATATACAGAAAATACTTCATGATGTCAGCGTTAATTGGCAATACTGTTAGAGGCAATTTTGCTGGAACACCAAAATAAGGACATTTGCTCACTTGTCTTGTTTTGGGTTTGACTGACATTTTTCCCGCCATAGTTATTAGTTACTGTTAGTCTGTATTTCTGTTCACACACTGTTTTCAGTTATGTTCAGCTCAGCATTCAATCTAAAACAAAAAAAAACCTTTAAACATGTTGCAGATCAGACACAATAGTGGAAAACAAACAAAAACTAGACAAAATAGTACCTCCCAATAGGATTTCGCGCAACATTTTTGTAGGTGCTCGATTCTGCTGGAATCCTGGCTACAAGACCAGCAGCCCCAGATTCACACTTACAAATGCAGAAGCAACACCAAAGATAGATTGGTAGGCGTTTTTGCAGTTTTGTGGCAATGGGGCATGATCGAGTTCATCTACTTTCTACTGTGTAAAATTCCCATCTTTGGTGATTCTTGGGGCACCACTTAATCTAGTGCAAGGTCACCAATTTTTTTTGCGTTCAAAATTGATACTACACGACATCTTCTGGCCGCATCGTCAATTTTAAATTCAAATGTGGTGACTTACAGAAAATTTCGAGAAAAACGTCAAATTTTCATAGAATTTACAAACTTTGGAACCTTTGGGGCACCTATGAAAATTTTTTTAGAATTTTTTGCTTTTGGGAGAGTGATAAGGAGGCCAAAAGGCAACTTTTCCGCACCTAGCCGATTCGAAATAAAAAAAAAGTTTTTTCTACCATAGAAAGCACTCCACCCTAATGTACGTATAAGCAAATGATGGATTCATCACATCAGTATAAAAATTAAACGTAACAAGCTGCAACTTCCCGATCCAGTAAAGGATAATTCGTCGAGTTGTTGTATGATCAACATTTTAATTTTTCTATGAGTGCTGTTTTATTGTGTGCGACATCAAGGGCAGACGCCATTTGTAAACCTAAACCGTACCAGAATTGAACTAATGTGTCTTTTTGCTGTTTAAAAGCTGTGATGTGAAGAACAATCTGTAGCTGCGTACGAATAATTCAGCACGTTTCTGCAAAACCCAGTAACCTCTTATCGCCGGACAATCATGTTACAAGTGTAACGACCGTCATATTCATTATCCATCTTAATGTTCATCAATAACGTATTCAGTATAAACTACATCGGCTTCTGCGTGCATCGAACTTTAGTGTTGTGGCTATCAACACTTTACAAGATTTTTTTTTTACTGTAGATCAACTGTCTCTCGCCATCATCGTAGAGATTTCAGTTTAGTTGAGAACCGATTGCCACCATTTGGTAGTAAAATGTTACATTATTCACACCAGCTTGGTAGGATGTACATTGGTGCACATAATTATTCACACCAGCTTGGTAGGATGTACATTGGTGCACATAATTATTGACACCAGTTTGGTCGACAGTGCTAAATGCTGAGCATTCTATCATTTTGGTTCCATAAGTTTTGTGGCAATTTGAGAATTGATGCGATATTTTCAAAATTTTAGTAGTATTAGTTTAGTAGCAAGAAAGGTCGAGTGGAACGATAGTATTACGAAAGGTTGGTCATTCCCCGTCAAATGACGTCACCGGGGCTAGTCCGATTTTATGCTTACTTTTGTGCGCATATGCGTAAGAGTAATACGAATTCGTTGAGTTGCGTTGTGCAATGTATTAAGTCTATCTACCCTGATGCTAAAAGGTATTGTTTTTGTGGGGGCCCTTCTAAGGAAGAAAATATTTACGCCTTTTCTCAAACGGTGGATTAAGAAACACGTGTTTCCCGGCAGGCTTTAGCCAACAACATTATTAATAATGGATAATTAAAATTTCAGCCGAACTATTGTATAATCAACAGGTGACCTCAACAATCACAGCTTTTATTTTTGTCTGTATTACTGTCACATCCATCACAAAAGTCGTCTCATCGTCGTGGGGCAGATAACCCAGTTTGGTATTCGTGCTGAGTTCGTGCTCCCTAAAAACAAACAACAACAATACTCCAGACACGGTTTGGAGAAAAAACAAAGAAATGGGACGTAGTTCAATTAAGGTTATGGAATCCCCGCTATATTTTTTCTTAGATGCTCTTTTTTTTCCCCAGAACTTCTCTACTGGCTTAAAGAATAGGTGGGGGGGGGGGGGGAGACGGGTAACCGATGCGAGGGACCGTACAAATCCTTGATATAACTATTTATTCGCTATATTCTAACTTTTTTATGAAGCCATAGCTTACATACAGCAAGAAAATAAATTGTACAGTAAAATAAAGTAGTGAAACGTTTTTCAGCAGGGGTCATAAGAGGAGGGGGAGGGGTGCGTAAAATTTATCCATTCCCAGAGAAAATATTGATTTACGACACTGAGCGACGTTGCCAATTATTGCTAAGAACAACTCGGTGGGGCGGGAAGGTTAGTTGGGAGACAGGCAGAAATGAAAAAAGTTAAAAGGAAGGGGGAAAATACTGATGAATGGTCTTGTCGGGCGTTGGGGGGACAACCGAAGAGAGGACCTTTTGAACTTCGGGGATCTAGAAAATTTGTAACGTCACACACCAAATCGGGGTGTAAGGAAAAAAATCTAGCTGTCAGACTAATTTGCAACCAATTATGCAACTAATTTCCCACCCCTGTCTTCCCCCCCAATAAGGGGGGGGGGGGGGGGCGGGCGGGGGTAAAATGGAAATAAACAGGGGAAAAATACTTATGTTAAGGGCTGGCATACACTACATTTCAAAGCCTGGAAAAGAAATTGTGTATGTAGTAAAATCGTGTGTTGAAGTATTAACAAGATAAACGATAATGATCGTTTGGTTTCGTAGTGCTTGCACTTATCTAAACAACGCAAAGAGGATAGTAGTTATACGATTACTAACTAACAACTTTATTAGGAAACCAAATAGTAAAGAACATAATGCAATGTAGCAATGCGTTGATCAAACAAGTTACTGAAATAACCTAGCATTTTATGGCTAAAACACCGGTAGTTACGTACTCAAAATTCCGGTTGTTTCTTTGCAAACTTAAAAATTAGAAGCCGTTTTTGGTGTATATAACAACTGCCGATAAACCAGTAGGCCTACAGCTTGAACTGATTTGTCTTTGTAAATAATAAACAACCGTAAGCAAAAGATAGCTGGCGCAAACGTTGAGACCAAAGAAGAAATATTCACTCAGTTCATGCTCTTATCAGCCGCCGGGGTCGTGCATAGAAGCCGTACTTTCTCGGTACCATGGTTACCATTTTGAGCTAGCGCTACCCGTCCGGGGGTCATTTTCAGTCCTAATGTCGATTGAAATTCGGTAGCTTTATACGCACGAATACAATTTTTACGTTCGGAGCGGCCCGACCTACATTTTATAATTAGTATTCATTAGTTTGCTAGTCCGGAGTAGCGTTGATTCATTAGATCGAAAACGGCGGCCATGTTGGATCCACAGTTCACAGAAATACGTGACGACAGCGGAGCTCCTCCATTGAGTGTGACGTCAAACGAGCATTCACAGCAAAATGCAAACAGTTTCGCAGTAAAATGAAATCGGCAATGTCTAGTCTAAGTGGACTGTTTAAAGGATAAGGATACCATAAATTGAAGTCTACTAGTACCTATATAAACTCAGCTTCGCTAGCTTCAGCTATTTTTTAAATTTCTCGCTCCCTAATCGTAAAGGAAAAATTATGATTGTTTTCGTTTAAATGCGTCAACTTTTATTCTAAACTTTTAAGTTTAATATCAGTAGCATGCGACACCAACTGTAGTTTGTACGAATTTGTCTTCTACTTGGAACCTTCACAATGCTAACGTTAACTTGTCGATGTGGTGTAAATAATTAAATGTGTCTTGATGATTTTCGAATTTAAATAAACAACAAATTTGACTTTGAATGATTTGAAATGGTTTAAATCTAGTAAGAATCGCATTTAATTTAACATTGATACCTGCATTAGTCAGGTGGTAGCATTAAAGTATTTTTTTCTGAGTTTGTATGCCACGTCTAGCTTTGCGTAGACCCTCTAGGCAAGTAATTACAAAAACCCACAACATTATTTAATACTTGATGCAAGACAATGTTGACTTGGTGTTGATATTGGGTAAACAATTGTTGCTGTTGGTACGATGTATTGAATGGATTGGGGTGTATGGAAACGGGACATCACTGTCCCTGGATTTTTTGGGGGGGGTTTCTCTGCTGAAAAAAGGTACGACGATGGTTGATTGCTTATAGGTTTCTTTTTTTTTGTTGATGTGTTGGTTGCAAACATGTACGTCCACACGTCCAGGCAGACGTTGGATGCGTAATTTATTGCTCAATAAGCGTAATACAAACTGTGTGATTTACTGTAAGTCTTGCAACTGCCTGATGCGGTAAAAGACAATACGTTGAGTCATTCTACGACTGAAACTTTTGTCTTTCCATGATCGCTCTGGAACTGCGTGTGACATTACGAGCGACCGTCATTTGAAGCCTAAGCCGCACATTAACTACATCGGCTTCAATGTGCGTCAGACTTTAAAGCTGTGGCTATCGCTACTTTAAGAGTTTTTTCCGCTGGAGGTCAACTGATCGCCAATATCGAAAAGATTTAAGTGTAGTGGACAACGAATTTCCATCGGATATCATATCCTAACCCCATAAGGGTTAAAAGACCTGCCAATTATGTTCCAGATAGCGTAGTGATATCAGGACCAAAATAGTTGCCAGCATGTTTGTCGTGCCAACCCTGATCAGTCAATTTTAACTGACACCAGAGCGAAAAAAAAACCTGCGGGGATAAAAGTCTCCGGAAAAAAATGCTTCGAGAAAATCTGTAGGAAACGAAGCTGTAAAAAACAAAGCCGTGTATAGTTGTCGTTAACATTGTGGTGTTGTTGTCATTATAGTTTATGTTAGGTCAGTCCCCTTCTGCCTATTTACTGTGTTGCAGGGAACAATTAATTATTTACATTAAAATTTAGTCCTTAGGTTTAGTGTGTATTCCTAGTCCAGCAAGAGGGATGTTATTTTTATTTTACTTTTAACTCCAACCCTTTCAAACCTTTTTGTTTGTTTCCAGGTAAACCTCTACAACTTGCAAACAATGTTTAAGTTTTTCGTCGGCTTCTTCCTCCTGGGTTGCATGTGGCAAGTTATTAGTGCCGATTGTAACTACACTACTTCGTGCATATCATATCGCAGAGGAACCGTCTGTGGTTTGGGGCAAGCTGCATGTGAACTGGGCCACGTGTACGAATGTGATGGTGAAGGGACCTGTTGTCATTATGGACCTCGTGTTAGTTGCCGACGATGTAACAAACTCCAGTGTCCCTAAAGGGTTCTGGGTGGAAGATGTAGCAGTCAGTACTGACCTGGAGGACATGTAGTTTCGGAAATTGTGCAGTACGCCGTGTCATCAAATTTCCAAATCTGCGTTCTATACGCCAAATTATGTAGGAAATTACCAATAAATCAAAGCAGGGTAATATTTTAACTAATCATACTTTTTCAGGTTTACTATTTTCGTCACATAGCTAGGAAGCGATAGTATACGGCAAAAGTCCCCTTAACTCATTCAAGTTACTAGATAGCGTTAAACTACATTTTACCTTTGACAAAGTACACTGTGATGGATAAATTACTAGTACCCTGCTGCAAGATTAAACACGTAATAAATGGAATGCAACAACCCTACCAAAAGACGATGACAGAAGCTGCTCGAACAGCTTGTGCACTTCAACGAACTCTTTCACTTTTAAAATGGCATTGTTCTCGATTCGTCTGTCAGGATTTTAGCCCGACAAAACTCAAGAAAATTAAAGATGTGATGATGTACAACGTTACTTAATTTCTTACCTAGGTTCACTCTAATGAATATCTTAACAGCTTCAGAGCAAGATGCAAGGCTGCTCAAGAAAAAATAACAATTCTTAAAATCTGTGAATTAAAAAAAAAACAATGTCAAGTGCGGCACTAACACAATAATATAGGTGGAGCATGGTTCCTGGTGTTCAACTACAAGGTTGCCAACACTTTGTGTCATTACCATACTTCACATCGTTTTTCTTTAGCGTGTTTACGTAATATTATTTTCGTCAGATGTTTATGTTTACATCAATAAAAAATTTAAAAACTTTAAATTCCCATGCCTTTTTTTCCTTTCCTAATTCTGTTTTTTTGTAGTTAGTTGAACAATTATATTTTTACGTATCTTTTTATGTTATATGTTTATACAGGGTTGGGCAGAAAGGAATTAAAAAAAAACAGATGACAGATGGTTAATGCTAGGGTAATGAAACTTTGCATGTTATATAGGCGAACAGGGGCCCAACTAATCACGTCTCGCTTAATGACCTTGACGTCCATTGTCATGGTCATCAAATTGCTAACTTTTTAACCATGCTTCGTAGAACCCTAGTGTAAATTAAAAACTTGTAGACATTGGCAAAGCATGGCCGTTAAAAAAAACGGTACGAAATTCGGTTCGTTAGTTTAGGAATTACGGAAATTACAAGCATCTGTTTGGCTGACCGAGTGGCTTTCCTGCCAAACAGACATGTCCAATACCACGCAACACCACGCAGCCAACACCACACAAATTGGCATAATTCAGTCACCATGGTTATCTCGAAAGCAAAATCAAAAATTTTTCTAACGGATGGACATTTTTTATTTTCTAGCTGACCAGGGTGACTCTTTACATAATACGCCGTAATTTACAGGACCATTCTGCCCATACGTGTACGTAAAAACCCTGACAACAATTTGTACCGGGGGGGGGCCCGCCGCGGGGGAGCGGGGGGGTAACACTTCGCAATAAACCTTTCAAGTTGTAAACAGAAGTCAGAAAAATAACTTGGCCAATAGAATTTAGTGGAAACAAATTTGGAAAACCGTTTGCGAACAATAATTTATAACAAATTTGTATGTTACGAACACTTTGTCATACTCCCCCCCCTACCACCACCATAACAGATGGTAACACATTTACTTCATCCTCCCTCCCATCTCCAGGCTTTATGCAATTCGTGAACGCTCCCCATGCAGGCCTCACGTACTTTGACGACCACTGAACATTTATTTCACACTCAACTATTTGACAGGAAAGCCACTCGGTCAGCAATATGGAATGATGCTTGTAATTTCCGAATTCCTAAACTAACGTACCGAATTTTATTCCGTTTTTTTTAACGGCCATGCCTTGTCATGCCTTGCCTTGCAAAGTTTGTTTATGATAATAATAATAATACTAGCGGAAGCCCGTGCTACGCACGGGTAGTGTTTGATGCACCGTTAAAAACACTGGAACGATTTCCTTCCTCATGTGTGTTACGGAATGCGTGTATCCCGTCTATGTGTTTTTGTGTACCCTGTCTAGGAAAGGGTGTTTTTCGTTTGCTTCACTCCCTCATTCAGCGTATCCCTTGTTCTGGAGTCCATACACTTACATTACATATGATTGTTTCCTGCAAAAATGGTTGGAATACGCGTTTGTACATGTGAAATAAATAAATACGCCTTTGTGCTTGTGAAATAATAAATACGCCTTTGTATACCGGAAATAAATAATTACGCCTTTGTACACCTGGAAGGAATAAATAGGCATTGGAGACATTGTAAGGGAGGATTAAACAAACGAAGCTTCAACAATCAGTAAGAGGGCGAGCAGGCTCTTTCTTACCACGGTAGCAAAGAAAAAGAGCGAGCGACCGACAATGAAAACGGATATGTGCTCTATCAATTACTTGCGGCCGTCTTGTGGCGGCCGTCTTGTGGCCGTCTCGTAAGGCGGCCGTCTTGTGGCCGTCTCGTTGCCGTCCATCCTACGCGACAACTCGATTTTATTAATCGTAAGGTGGCCGTCTTGTGGCCGTCTCGTTGCCGTCCATCCTACGCGACAACTCGATTTTATTAATAAAGATGCTTTATTGTACAAGTTTTTGCTGGTACAGGCACGAAGTTCCAATAATAATAACAACAACTACAACAACAATAATAATGATCATAACACATAAACAGTGTTATAAACATTCGTGGATGCACATAGCTCAAAAAGTTTGTATACGCACTGAGCATTCAATGTACTACATATACAAACAATACTTAAATATTAAAACAAGCTCTCACACACAATACTTGGGTTTTTCATATATTACAAATCAATTCTCCAAGATACTGTTTGGAGCCTTGTAGATTGATTCCTTACATGTCGGATATGTTCTATCAAATAATTGTTCTTTATTTTTGCCAGTTTATAAGGATTTT
The DNA here is from genome assembly GCA_023313725.1 of Lithobius niger. Taxonomy (NCBI): domain Eukaryota; kingdom Metazoa; phylum Arthropoda; class Chilopoda; order Lithobiomorpha; family Lithobiidae; genus Lithobius; species Lithobius niger. Next base: position 58,849 of record JAHWFP010163327.1, read on the forward strand.
AAAATTAAATTGATTATATTTCTGCAGTATTTCTATTGTTGACAGTTTATATTGAGTACCAAATAATGCTTTAATTACCATACTCAGTATTTTTTTTAGGTCTTTCAATATATTTTTTTGTTAGTTGACCCGTAGACAGTGCATGGTTATCTCACTTGTGAAAGTATCCAAGACTCACAAGGAGTTTTTTTATTTCAATTTTGAAAGCATTACAACACATTTTGAAAACATTACAAAACAATTTTGAAAACATTACTTTCCTAACTTTTTTTTTTTAGAATTTCTATATCTTCATAAAATTTACAACTTTCGTCTATTTCAATTCCAAGATAGAGCACTGAAGGTACCTGTTTAATTCTTGGGCAATATTTCCCATGCAGTTTTATTATGTGAGCAAACACTGCATTTTTTTTTTTCAGTATGTGCATATGACAATGGCGAATCGAATACGGTTTCAGCAAGCGAAATAGCAGAATCGTCTGCTTGTTTGGGGCTCCATTCTACTGAATGGCTGAGACCCGGGCCTAGTACAATTTTTACCAAACAAGGGCGAAACAGTCTGTCTAGAGATCTTTGTGGGTGAGAGCTAATTGATATTAAATGATCAATTGGTAAAAATTGTACTAGGCCCGGGTGTCAGCCATTCAGTACAATGGAGCCCCAAACAAGCAGACGATTCTGCTATTTCTCTTGCTGAAACCGTATTCGTTTCGCCATTGTCATTTGCCCTAGCAAGCGTAGCCTAGCTCTCATCCACAAAGTACTCACTACTGACGAGCCCAAACAAGGGCGAAACAGTCTGTCTAGAGATCTTTGTGGGTGAGAGCTATAGTCTGTTCCACATTATGTTTTCCGAAAACTGACTACATGATGGCACGTTTTCTTCCACTAACGACTGCAAAAACATGTAAATATCGCACTCGTAGACTCTAATAGTAACTGTGGAGAGTCTACAAGTGTGATATCAACACGTTTTGCACTTATAAAGCAAAAAAAAAGTGAAGTCATTCAGTCAGTTTCCTGCAGACATAATGTGGAACAGACTATAATTGATATTAGTATGTGCATAAAGTTTGTTTTAGGATTGTTGACATAAAGTTCATTGGTCATCATGATTGTCAAATTTTTTCAGATTCAATTTTATAAAAATTGGTATAATATCCTGTTTGGTCGGTTTTAGAACACGAATAGTGTTGTCACTAGAAACTCCAGTTCTTTGTTTTGGTATGTTTTTTTCCAAGTTCGATGTCTTGTAATATTTTTTTATATGATTTAAGGAGTGGGACTTTAACTTTAATTTAAAGTTTAAGTTTAAAGTTAAAATGTTTAGAAAAATCATTGTTAGGTCTGTTCATAGGGTCGGATTACGACAATTTTTCTTTACTTGCTCATCCAGATTTTCTTCATTTTTTTGTCAGCACATGTGTGTTATCCAAAATTTGTGGACTATTACGTTTATTCATTAAAAACAAAGATTATCAATAATTCCCAAGTATTTGTCATCAAGGTCTTTAGCTTTAGACATATTTTCCAAATATTTTTTCATTGATCAATTTTAGCAATTCTTTCATGTTCTTATTATTCGTGTTTTTCTAATACACAATAGCATAATACATTTGCAAATGTATTTAATCATTTGCACAATTGCCTGTAGATACCCGGTGAAACAAATGGCACAAAGTCAGATGACTTGTGCATGCAATTTAAACAAAATCGTTTTACAGAAATATATAATAAGGTTCACAGTAACATGACACTTTAATAAAGTTAGTAAAGAGCTAAACAAATAAGTATTATAAGAAATTTAGCAAATTTTTACCTTTACAATGTTCCAAAGGAAAATATATAAAAATAAGTTGTTTTAATCCCAGTATTTAATTTCCTTTAATACTACTACTACTACTACTACTAATAATAATAATAATTTAAAGATACATTCAAGTGAGAAAAAGGTAAACAAAACTACGTACGTGTAGTACGTTAAGAAATAAGACATAGCTTTGATTTTCGGAAGTAATTTAACGCCTTATTCGTCCAAAAGAAACTAAAACAAAATCGTATAAACAACAATTTTTTTTCAGTAGTGGCTCAGTGGTGTCAGAAACTTTCCTAGTTTCCTAATGAAGTTTGAAAAGGTAAACCTGGCAAAGTGTCTGTTAATCAGTGCTGTAGTGGCAGTGTGGAAGTTACCTGCCTCCTTTAGTAGCTACGAGAACTATTTTGAGGCATTCTGTAAATTATCTAGTGCCCCCCCCCCCCCCCAGCCAGCAAGGATTGAAAGTTTTCCGCTTCGAATCCAATATTTTGCCCCCACCTTTACTAAACGTGTTTATTGTAAGGCTCCAAGAAATATCTAATGAACCACCAGGTTTCAGTCAACAAGACATTTATCGTACCTCCGTGAACCTTCGTCAGTAAGTGAACGTTTGTACATTTTCCACAAGGTTGTAGTACATTTCAAAATTTTTAAAAGAAAATCGTGTTCAAAACTCCATTTGTTGAAACGTTTTTACAATGTCAGCTTACACGTGATATTTGTTACCAGTAATATCTTGATTTTTAAAGAAACCTGAATTTTTGTCAGTCCTTCTGGTATACTGTACAGAGTGTCTCAGACGTCCTTAGCAAGGTTTTTTTTAGGAAGTTAGGAAGTACTAAATTCTGACCTTTTAGAAAGCTGGTAAGTTGGTAACATTTACTCTTACGCTTAGAAATATTCACAGAAGGTGCCAAAACCATCTGCTCAGACAGAGAATTGCAAGCAGGGAACAACCTTACGCCTTACCTTATATGGGAGTATAAGGCAGATATCGGAGTACAAAAAGTATATAGTCCGAGCGAAGCCTTAATTCTTGACTGAAACTTGATTTTATTTGTGTGCACGCCAACATTCGCAGTTTTGATCTTGGATGCTTGAAATTTCACAAGAACACTCTGTCGATACAAATTCATGAGTACAAAGATAACATTTTTTTGGCAAATATTTTAGGGGTGGGAGGCGAAATTCTAGGAAGAGCACTGGCCCGAAATCATGTAAGTAGTGCAGCAAATTCACGTGTTTAAAGACGAAATTCCTACCTAAATTTATTTGCGGTGGGACGGCATAAAAATTCGAGATAGAGTACTGGAATAAGTAACACAACTGGAACAGAGAAGCACTTCCCTTTGGAGCACTGGGGAGAAATCATCGTTTTCTACTATGAATATAGAAAAATAAACTAATGTATTATAGATACTCATGCTCGGCAAATATTTACGGTTTGCAGAACCAAATACACGCTTAGTATGTATACTATAAGGAGGGAAATATGCTTAGTAGTGCTTAAACAAAATCGTTTTAAAGAAATATATAATAAGGTTCATAGTAACATGACACTTTAACAAAGTTAGTAAAGAGCTAAACAAATAAGTATTATAAGAAATTTAGCAAATTTTTACCTTTACAATGTTCCAAAGGAAAATATATAAAAATAAGTTGTTTTAATCCCCGTGTTTTAATTACAGCTTCATGCACAAACGACGTAGCAGTTTGACATATTTGGACATCAATAGTTGTAAAAATTCAGACAAAAGGGAAAGATACGAAATGGTCGAGCAAAAACAGCACAACTGTAATATATTTTTCAGTTATTTGAAACTTCCAGACATTGGACGCAAAGGGAAATTGTTTTAATTTTATGACCAGCTGCTTCAAACAAATCAACAAAACACAAGAGTAAAATCGGAGTCCTGCATTGTAGTTTTTGCTAACAAAATTTCTGTTACTTAAGGTGTTTCACCTTTTTCCTCTACTGTCTCGTTCGTTGATTCTTTGACCCAGACTACTCGCATGGAATGTTACTCTGCAGTGAGTAAGATGCATTAATGAAATTGCGTAAATCTCACCATTGGTTAGGGGTGATTCTCTAAATTTAAATACTCGTGTAAAACACGGGAGATGCAAATTAATGTAATGTTCTTCATAGTCTCTATTCAAGAATAATTTGAGCAATTAAAATTTGCTGAGAGGGCTTTACGTAGGCCTCCAACTCAGATGTTCTGTCACACTGTCACGGAACAATACTTGTTTTTCACTCTCCCAATAGTTAGAGAAACAGCATTAATGAAAATGGTGTAAACCTCACTGTTGGTAAGGGGGCTCCAATTTTAAATAACCTTGTACTGAATAAAGAGGAAAGGTGCGAGTGTATTTATACTTCACAACCTATGATTGCCTTCCCCACAACAAATTCAGTACAGGGGAAGTGTTAAATAAATATTAGGAACAGGAGTCAAGGTTGAATGATGTTAAGAAAGACATAAAGTGCACAAATACAAATAAATAATGCCATTACAAAGTTTCCGACTTCAGATACGGACAGTTATGAAGTAATTGAATATTTTGAAGCAATATGCTATTAACACATTAAAAATAATAATAACAATATTAATAACGTAAAGCTGTTTCTGAAATGATATCGACTAGGCTGCTATACTTGCAAGCGAAATAAGTGTATTGGGGAAAATTGAAATGATGAACACAGTACCACCAATGCACTTTAGGCAACGTTCACACTAAAACACGGAGTGTGAATCTTCTATAGAATCCGGTTATCTAATCAGATTCGGTAATTTTGTTAAGTTGTGTGATAACAATGCATACGGACAATTGGTGTTGCTATGGGAACAATGTGGTTGTGGACTGAGGGTTCAGCCAAGCAAAACAGAAAGTGTTTCTTAATTTATTCGAAGATTACTGTAGGGAATATGAAAGTATTTGATTCCTGAATATTTAAACAGATTTACATTAAAATGATTTAAATATTTTAAGAGGGCTCTGGCACCAATGTAAATTAGGTGCAGACGTTTTATTGGCATTACGTAAACACTTATGTAAATGTTTAGAGACAATGGTGCGTAATAATTGTGTGCTGTAACACTACTTCTACTCAAAGTTGTGTGGCATTTTCCTAACTTTGCTGCAAATATTATTGCAACAGCTACGAAAATATGGTACAGTGACGGCATTAAGACCATGAGATTCTTTAAATATGTTTATCATTTACACAGTTAGTTTTCTGTGCGCGTATTTTGTTGCGAAAAGTGGTTCCCAAATTATGCACCATTGCAAAAATTGACAACATAGAAAAACCGAGAGTCAGCCCCAAATTTCCACCCACTTCACAAACAAATGCTGTAAAACTGTACGCTCTCTCTTCAGAATAAATAATAATAATGTTGCTGTCAAACGTAAACAAAGCGAAAGTAACTGGAAATCCCTCATTGTATTCCAGGGCTGTCGACAGAGAGAAAATGGTGGCGTTGCATCGTTTAACACATGAGCAATCCTTTTGTGGTATCACTGACGCCACCAGTTCTCTATATTTTCTGTTTGCAATTTCGGCTGAATCGGTTGTGGCACACATCGGCAGTGGCACATCATCCAAATATGGTAATCTGTAAATAATAAAAAAAACAGTAATTTTAAAAGCAAATAGTAATCGTTGCTTTACGCATTTTATGGAACTATTCCGGTAAATTCTACCTTACCCTAGTTCTAAGAGTGTTTTATCTCTTGAAACAGTGCATCATCCAGAATTAACTGCCTCTTTAATCGTGTGAGTTATAATATTAGGAAACGGTCCCCACACTTCTCATCACACTTCCGAGAGTGTTGTCCTGCCTCTTGAAACATTGGATCACCATAAATCATTTGCCCTTTAATCGTTTGGGTTATAATATTAGGAAACTGGCCCAAAGAAGACAAATTTCCGCAAAGTCTTTCTCAACACACTTCCA
>JAHWFP010163328.1:0-12105 GCA_023313725.1 Lithobius niger
CACATTTTCCAATTTTGCACTCTTTTAGAAGAATGGTTCAGAATAATCGTTTTGGACGTTGTTATCCACCCTCACATACCTAAAAGGTGAACTCCCGTTTCGTCAAATCCCGTTTGTCAAAAAAAAAAGCAGATTAACGAATTTGACAAAATTTTACGTACACGAAATATAATACCTAATTTCTATGTAATGGGGCATTAAAGGCAAACATTTAACAAAGACAAGGAGTGGTAGAATAAGACCATTTGATTCATTAGCGTTTTGAAAACTGGCAATACAGACGGAAAAACGTGTACTTTAAATATTATTTAGAATGCTTGGTCGTCAACACGCCAATGCCAAGGTTCTCTTTTAAGAATAGTTAGTTAGACACGTGATGGTTAACCTTTCCCAAACAGGAATTCCCGTTTCGCAGATTCAAAAATTCTTAAAAAATTTCACATTGCAGAAGTTAGAGACGCATGCCTAATTGGAAGTAATTTGTGATTAGTTGCAGTTTCTGATGTTATGTGTTAGGGGCCCCGAGCGCGGCAGTGCGAGCAAGGCACGTAAGTTGAAACAAATTATTCTGTAAAACGGGATTCTGCAAAACGGGTGTTTGTCTGTAAATGTCTAACCATTACCATGTTATAAATATTCGCGCTTAAATGTTTTAAATGTTTCGTGTGCCTAAAATTTCGTGAACGGTATTTGGCGAACGGGATTTGGCGAAACACAAAAGCTATTAAACTGCTTTCTTTTTGGCGAAACACAAAAGCTGTTAAACTGCTTTCTTTTTGGCGAAACGGTATTTGGCGATACGGGACGTAACCGTTTAAATGCTTTTTTTTTTCCTTTCTAAAATAATAGTTTTATCTAGACGAATCGTGGTGGCCTTGGTGAGGCATGTCAAGATCACCCCCCCCCCCCCTCACATGTTTATCCCCCGGAAAATAAAACCCCGAATTAAAAATTCCGAGAATTTAATAAGAAAGTACTAAACACGATATAGTATAAGATTTAATAAAAATGAAAATTTGAAAACTTTTTTAAACCTTTAGGTCACCTTATTAAAGTGGCATTCCTACTTGAAAGAATGTGAGATTGGTTGCTGTTTCTGGTATTGCACATACAGCCGCACCGCAACAAGCTTTTATTAAATTTAAATAGTTTCTCATAGAAATTTTAGACCAAATGCACATTTTAGACGTCCTCACCAAAACTCATCAAAACGTCCTCATCAAAACTTACGTTACTATGTATGTACATACATTCGTTGAGGTGTTTGAGTTTTTTTTATAAATTTAAATTCTTAGATCTTGTATAGTATTTTCTTTTTAAATTCTCGTGATTTTTTTGTGAAGGTTTTTTTATTCCGGGGGTTTACTTTCACGGGAACTTTTTTTTTCCAGGGATCTTAAGAGTGGGAATTTTTGGGGAATTTTTTATTCCAGAATTTTTATTTCCGAGGATTTTTTTTCCGGGATTTATTTTCTGGAGATTTTCTTTTCCTCTTGGGGTCTCTTTTCTGGAGACTATTTTACCGGGATCATTTTTCCGAGGATTTTTTCATAGGGATTTGTTTTACCGGGACTCAGTCCGTGTACAGGCACTTATTAGCACCACAGTATTTCCTCCCTCATCCACGGGCCGTCCTCATGCTGAAGCTGTACGAACTGTATAATTTTCGACGAAACTTTTGTGGATTTAGTGGACCTGATGACGAGGTGAAAATAACCTCGAAAAGTCGTGCTTTTTGTATGTTTGTGAACTGCTAGGCTTATTTATTCTTATGTAAATAAAACACACAAGTCGGCGAAGCTCCTGGCTTAAGCCGTGGCAACTTGGGGCTTTTTATGCTGAAGCCCCCCCCCCCCACCTTAATAAATGCGACTAGGTTTAATAAGGGCAATGTGCTTCCTGTAAACTTTCCTCTATTGAGCATTCTTCTAAACTTGTTTCATGACAACAGTTATGGATTTTCGATAAAAACGATGACAGCTTTTTATTGTCGGGTGACTGATAAAAAACGATCCTCACTCTCCCTACTTTCTATTATTGGTAAATTAATTACTGACTTGACTAGTCTTGTTGTTCTTGGCATTAATATTGATGGATCTCCAAAACCCATCCTTCATACTGAAAGAGTTGTTTCTAAAGATTTTGACAAGGCACACTTTGCTCTTAAACGTTTCAACAATTCAACTCCTTTAGTTACTGTTTTGTTTTCAACTTCCATTTACCCCCTTTTTGATTACTGCTCGTAAGTCCGTCGACCCTGGAACATCTATTCCCTGAGTCGGCTTGAAAACTGTGGAAATAAGTTTTTCCCCCACATGGCTATTATTTCCATTTGTGAAACGTATCACATTGCGCTGTTTCTGCATTTACCCTTTTTTTCGAAATGTTGGTTTTACTATTTTGTCGGCTTTGCTACGCTTTACTGTAACAGACGTAACCGCTGTTAGAGGCTGTAACAATTGATGCTTGACTTTCAACAATACCACACTCATGCCTACTTGATTTTCATCACTGCCTTACGCCTTACATTCTTACAATTGTCGTACTCCTTTTTTAGTTTGCTGTATAATTTCCCTTGTTGTATGAACTGGAATGCTCGTGTTCTCTCTAGCTTTTCCTGTTGTTGCCATCATATTTCTTAGAGAAATAACATCCTGAGACGAGGATGTTACTGAGGAGTGGGCTGCCAGTCTGTAGACGCCTTCTTGTTTTTAGGCCTTATGCATAGTCCAGGCTGTATGGGGATGGACTGTCCCCCACCTTTCCTATGGTAGACAATGAGCGTCCTGCCAGTGGACTGCCTCAGAAGTCACCCAAAGCTTGACTACCTCGAATCTAACAAGGTAACTGTGCGCTCCACTCATAGCCGACTTTGTCCCTTTCTTCATGTGAGCGGGAATCCAGCCCAGAGAGCACACTATTCACATCACAGCTGACCATCCCATGACGGTAACAAAAGGGATTTGTGAACCAAGTGTTTATTTCGTGCGAGGTGTGACTGGATGACTACATTTATTGGAGCTCCGTGGATACAGAATCCTATACCTTTATTTAAAACTGTCAGAGACGTGTGAGTAAATGGTAACATTCCAGTCATCTCTACCAATCCATCCTGACCCCTACATTTTCTCATCTTAACAACTATTCAGGATCACTTTCGTCATGTTGACATGATATTTAGGGATCGGGTCATTATTTATCGCTGGGGGCAGGGGTTTGACCCTCTCGGGGAAAGGATCACACATTTTTTTTCAAATTGTGTCAGGGTTTCAAGTGGGAGATCATCGAATATTTGGTGGTCACATTTTCATGTCCTCCCCCTCCCCTGGCCATAAAGGATGACCAATCCCATAACAAATTACACCGTAACACATTACTTGACCTTGACTGCTCTTTTTAAGCCAAATTACAGCAATATTCGTGGGCATTCATTCCGCATCTGTAGTACTGTCTCTCGCACTAAACTCCATCACCAGTGTTTTAGTGAAACGAGTAGTCCATTCTTGGAATGCTCTGGCCGATCAGTTGTTTCTGCTCATTCACTCATGTGGCTGTAAATCTCTGTGTGATTCCAGTTAATTTGTAACGTACTTGCGTTGGGGGTGGTGGGCGGGCGCTGCGTGCGCAGCCGTATTTCTGTTTCTAAGTGGACCTGAATTTTCGACGTGCACGTCTTCTTCAGATGAAACGCAAATACCCAGGAGCGGGTCGTCAAAGTATACGATGGTGCAGCTGGAAGTGAAACCGATCAAGAAGGAAGTGAATGTATCCACTTTTACTTCCCGTTACACCATCGTATTCTCTGACGACCCACTCGTCGGTGTTTGCGTTTTATCTGAAGAAGCACGCACAACACTTTGCATCGAAAATTCATGCACTTTTTTTATTAGTCATTACAGAGTAAAAAGCTGTCAGCGTTTATATAAAAAAATATCGTAAATACCCAAGAGCAGGTCGTTAGCGAATACGGTGATGCAGCAGGAAGTGACAGTGAAAGAAGGTGATGAACGTATCCACTTTCACTACCCGTTACACAACCGTATTCACTGACGGTGCCCACTCCTGGGTATTTGTGTTTTATCTGAAGAATAACGCACAACAATTCACGTCGAAAATTCATGAATCAGTCATTAGAGAATAAAAAGTCGTCAGCGTTTATACAAAAAATGTACAATCTTCATACTCGCCTTTCTTCTTTCATATTTTCATCGAACTGAAAGATAATTATTAAGAATCTTTGCTACAACGGGCAAGCCTTTCCATTTAATGAAGAAGTCAATACTAAATTGTTCATTGGAGATTACAGCTGCCACGCTGCTCAACAATGTTAAATCTAATATTAAAAAACAAAAACGGAACGTTAAATGTTTAGAGTAAGGGTCTAAAAGTCAAAACCTAGAAGGAACACGGACAAGCTTTGACAATAAGGATCTAGGTATAAAATTTTGTAAGAGGCTGGTAAGCATTAGACCCTTACTACCCGGTGGTCAGAAATAAATACATTTTGACGAAAAACTGGAAATTTTCCTACAAAGACCCATGTGATGATCCAGTGGTTGGTATACGTTTGCTGCTTTGTTTTCTGTTGAAAACTATTTGTCCATTTAGTAACATGGTAGGGTATTCTCAGCAGAGAGCATTACTGGTTATCCTCCACCGTAAATCTACGAAATATAATAAAAAATTCTAAAGCATCAAAAGACAAAATGCCAAACTTCACAAGAAAATTGTGTTCTTAAAGTTCTATAACAATATTCTAAGAACAAACAAACCTGATACAACCGTTCATACACACGTTCAGTCCGAAGAGACTAGAACTAATCTAACCACCGGGTAGTAAGGGTCTAATGCTTACCAGCCTCTTACAAAATTTTATACCTAGACCCTTACTGTCAAAGCTTGTCCGTGTTCCTTCTAGGTTTTGACTTTTAGACCCTTACTCTAAACATTTAACGTTCCGTTTTTGTTTATTAATTCGTGTTACTTTTAGAATTGCAGCTAAACTGTAAAACAGTGCAGTTATCGGTCCAAATTGAAAGTTTAACACAGAAACCCTAGGCTGACTCTTACTAACACTGTTAATAATTGAAACAAATCCTTTAATCTTCAGTCTTGCAGCTGGCGTTTGCAAATTGGCATTGTTGCATAATAACAATGTTTAAAACAATGTAAAACAATCAATCTGGTCGTTTAGAGCTCCATAACCCCTGAACCACTTGACCAATTAGAAAATGCCTTATGGAAAGGGCACATCTACAGAGCAATACCTGTAAAATGAGCTAAGAACCAGATTCATAGGACAAATGGTTTGACCTGTAGAGAGGACAGACGAAAGTATCCCCAGAACAACAACAACAAGAAGCAGAACAAGAAGTTGTCTATTTGGCCCCTCTCTGTATCTCGGGTTTGGCTGGACCGAATTTCACAATTTTTGGACTGTAGAGAGGCCTTGACTGGTCGAGGCTGGATTCCAAATTTGGTTTTAAAATGTTCACTTTTGACGGAGTTATAAGCTCTCAAAGTTGAGAGTTTAACACAGAGACCCTAGGCTGACCCTTATTAACACTGGCTACCGCCAGTGTTAATAATTAGGAAGAGCAACAGAAAAATATGATGCATGGATCACCCACTTACCCAACCGAAAAAAACATCAGACGCCAGAGTGGGTCAGACCGAGATTTTAAAAGAATTAAGTAAAGGAGAACAAACAACAGAAGTAGGTACGGTGTTCCACATGCGGAGAATCCAGGCTTTCAATGAATAACTGGCAACGCCTCCCCCCCCCCCCCCCTCCCCGTGATTTTGTTCAGGGAAATTAAACAGATAAACAGAAATAATTGTTATATATAACTAAGGCCTTGCAACATAATACCAGAGTGTCTACTAAGCACATTTTCATGACATTTCTGAAAAAAGTCATGATTTTTTTTACAGTCATGAATATCCTGCTGAACGATTTTTTTCGGACGAACTAGCCATGAATTTTTTTTTAAATAAATTACGTAGTTTTTTTTAACAACGACTGGATGAAGATTGAAGAACGACTGGAAGAGCAACTGGGGGGGGGGGGGGGCATCTATTTGGTATTTTTTGCACGCAGATATGACATGTTTTTGAATTTGTTGGCGGAGCGAGCGAAGCGTAGCCTATAACGGACACCAAATTGCAAAATGTTGGTTGGTTGGTCCGTTGGTCCGTTGGTTGCACATTTTTAGTCTGGGTGGACCCCAAACGAAATATCAGATTGGAATGAAATTTGGTACAACGCTTGATACCCCAAACAGTATTGCTGAGCCAAAATTTGACGTAAATCGAACAATTATTACAGGAGAAATAACACATTTTCGAATTTATTTCTAACACCACCATTGTAAATTTGGAATCGTGAATAGTTAAGGAATTCCGACGACGCATACACCTTGCTGGTGGTAGTCAAGTGAACTTAAAAAAACACGGAATATTTAATTTTCGTTTCTTCTTTCTAGCTGATAACCTTTTTCGACGTAATTCAATGAAATAATAACATTTGGCCCATGCATTCAACCACTACAGGACGAAACGCAAACATAAAAAACAAAAGGATTCCGGTACGATACACCTTAGCATCATTTGAAAAAACAAATGCTTGGAGGGGTTAGGCTACCTTCAACACGGCAACGAAACTGGTATTTACACTAGCGATGGGAATCCCGAATATGAAACCGAAATCGTCGTATATCACGGCGAAGCTATACATATAAAACGAACTAATCATCGGACGACGTATACAATGAAACAACAACATGTCTGCATCTAATAGTTTAAATATTCCTCGTTGCTACGGCAACGTGTGGACTCGAAACCGTGGTGCATTAAAGAATATGCTTAATATCAAACGCAGCTGCTACTTACGAAATACAAATGACGACTAAATATTAGGCCTAAAAGCTACAAATTAGGCCTAAAGGCTAAAGTAGGTCTAAGAGCTAATACTTTTTGACCTACAATATTGTGATCGTTACTGATGGATTATAATGTGGTTTTAAAATCTCTGTTGCCGTGCGTGATAGAGGTGTGCGGATCAATATTTTCGTTGGTGGCATTGTCAAGACCAGTGTTAGACCAGCGGCATTGCCAACCTGCTGTATTTTTTAATTATTGTTAAAAACTATCGCTCAGATGATTGTTTGGCTTACAGTGAAATGCTTTATTATTAACATTTTGTAATCTAGAGAAGGCACTTTGCGCGGCAGTAATTATTGTTGTAAATAATGTCAGAATTATTAGGGCCTTAGGGCTTCGGGCAGGTGACCAGGAGTGGTTAATGCTCGTTAAACCCTTTAACCCTTTTAGAATTATTAGCAGCGGCAGCCCAACCAGCCATGACAAACGTGCCGTTTTATTTTTATCGGCGGCGATGGTGGCGGCGATGGCTCACATCTTTAGTGTCGGAACAGAGGACTGAAAGCCGAAGGCTCGAGTCAAATTAATACAGAAGCAACCCTATTTACGTTGCCTTTGGACTTATGTGACAGACTGCCTGAGCGGGAATCGAACCCACGACCTTTGGAAGAGGCCTCGGTCTCTGGTTCCAAAGGTCGTGAGTTCGATTCCATGCGTACAAATCCGACAGGCAACGTAAATAGGTTTGCATCTGTGTTAATTTAGTGTCAGATGTGGAAAGAAGCTAAACAGACACTACATGATGGAGCAAACGAAAGCCTATTAATATAATATTAATAAATTATAAATAAGATAGCTTTGGCTTATTTGAAAATAAAGCTAAAATCCGACAAAGACCTGCAAATAACAACAGTACGTCACACCAAAAGGCAAATAGCCCAAACTAGCCGAATGAGCATTTCTCCTAGATTTTTAAGGAGCATTAACTAATATGGTACAGTCATTAAAATAAACACTAAATATAAATGTGAAATAAACGTCTGTTCGCTCCGCCTACAATGGGCCCAGAGCCTGTTTCCTAGTATAGTACTGCGACAGTTTGTAACACATTTGGTCTTGAACCCAGTGCCGTATACAGGGTGAGGTAAAAGTCTGGTCACACGCAAATAACAGCCGTTATAATGGTCCTATGTTAATTCTGAAGACAAATTTGTAACGTAAGTCAAATATGGCGAAGCCAATGAAGACATTTTCAATGACCTTGAAAACAGCATTCAAGGTCATTCACATGCTATCTTCCAAACGGCACAAGATACAGCACAAAAGTGAATTACAAAGTTGTACGCGAGTATTAAACATGACAGACTACGAAAACAGATTGAATATCGGAGCATAATTACAATAGTTACGAGGAAAACAAAATAGCAACAAAGTCTTGTCTGGACGTTGTACCTGCCATGCAGTGAAGCTTAGGGGCTGCCTCTACAAGCGAGTGCACGTATGTGATCAGAGTGTTTCCTGCGCCAATCAATGCAAGTGAACGAGTGCAGTTCATGCTGCAACAAAAGAAAACAACGTATGATACGGATTAGGCCTAAAGTATTGAGCCATCATTCACAACACAGAAAGTCACGGTCGGTATGTGATTATTTTCTGATTTTACATTTATTGTTTTTTTGTTTTTTTTCTGGTGCTGGATGCTCCTTTGAGTGACATCTAGCACGGTTGCAATAATTGCCCAATTCAAAACGCATTGTTGTTACGAATGCCCAAAGTTCATTTCCAAAGGCGGGAAATACCCTGGGCATTCACATTTACAATTGCCCGCACTTTTTAATAGTTTCATAAATCATAACATTGTAGATTACTTCTGTGTTGAAGAGTAAATTACAGTTTTATGCTGAACAAGGGGCAACTGACCAGATTAATTCCACATCAATGGCTCCTTGGCAGAGACGAATTTATACTTCTGCCACCTGGGGACACGCAGATTGTCCTCCCCCCCCCCCCCCCCCCCCGTTTCATCGGCTCTTTTTTTCAGGAAAAACGTTTCAGAAAAAAAAATGCAGGATAGACCAACGATTAAGATACTCTGAAAATAAGGTGGGCTGGTGGCATAATAAGGGGGGGGGGGGAATTGAGGCTTAAGTTGTTTATAGTTTATAAGTGCCGGCATCTGTATGCCTAAATAAACATTTTTTTTCTGGGTAGGGATCGGAAAATTACACCCCACTCTACGACACCCTGCTGCTAGAAATAAAACGTATGACCACTTTATTGTTAAGGTGGAATTATTTTTCTTGTTTTGTGAAATGTATAGCACCATAAAGAAAAAAGCATTTGGAGAAAACATCAAATAAGTAGATTTTTTACAAAGATTTGTCGCCTCTTTCTTTGGATGAAAGAGCATTGGCAACGACAACACGGTTTTTCATTGCTGGCCGATTGTTGTAACCGGGCTGGAAATTACTAAAAATGGCATTAGGCTTCGGCCCAAAAAATAGTAAATGTAAAATTGGAAAGTAATCATATACCGAACGTGACTTTCTGTGTTGTGAATGATGGCTCATTATTTAGGCCTAATACGTATCCGTTTTCGTTTACTGGGTTATGAAATTTAACTGCACTCATTGATGTGTGAAAGGGTCGGAACTGATGCACTCGCTTGTATAGAGGCAGTCCCTAGGCTTCACAGCATGCCAGTTAAAACGTTCAGGGAAGACATTGTTGCTATTTTGTTTTCCTCGTAACTATTGTAATTATGCTCTGATTTTCAATTTGTTTTCGTAGTTTGTCATGTTTAATGCTCGGCAACAACTTTGTAATTCACTTTGCGCTGTATCTTGTGCCGTTTGGAAGATAGAATATGAATGACCTTGAATGCTGTTTCCATGGTCATTGAAAATGTCTTCATTGGCTTCGCCATATTTGACTTACATTACAAATATGCCTTCAGAATTTACATAGGACCACTATAACGGCAGTTATTTGTGTGTTACCAGACTTTTGCCTCACAGGGTGTTCGGAAATTGGTGTCAAATATTGTGAGGATCCGTTGTGTGATCAAATATAAGAAGAAAAAGTCCTATAAACATGGGTCCGGAAATGCACCAGTCTTTAGTTACAGCCCCCCCCCCCCACCAGGTTTGGGGTAAACAGTGCTTAAATACCTCGTAATGATTCACCGTTTCCATTCCAAACTCAGGATATGTGCCATATCATACCTGGTATTTCAGTACTTCATAATACAGTATTGGGTCGCACAACTTATCAGGGGGAGAGGTAATTTTCTTATGGGGGGGGGGATCAAACGTGGGGGTCAAACGTAACTGCTTTGGTCTTGTACTTTAATGAAACTAATTGTACATACCAGAAAAAACACATCGTATCACATTACTGTGTGATTGAAAACAATCGAGAAATGAAACTTCATTAAGTAAACAGAAGATGGCTAGTCAAAGTTTTACTGAGTATCATTGCATTTGCGGCTCTGCTTCAATTAACTGCAATACGCATCCGCAAAAGACCTCCTCTCCAGAACATTCTGTGACAAGCAACTCAAAAAGATAAATACGACGGAAAACAAACTAAACGTAAGCGTTTTATCATAGTAGGTGCTCAAAATGACCCCCCTCTGCCTCGATGCAGTTCCGAAGCCGCTGCGCCATGGACCGACGAACCCGTTCAAAGATTCCAGGGGTTGTGCGAATCTGGTTGCATCCATCCACAATCCTTTGGCGAAGTACATCAGCATTGGGAATTGGTGTACTGTACACGAGTGACTTTAAGTGTCCCCAAAGATAAAAGTCTAACGGGTTTAAGTCCGGAGATCTAGCAGGCCATGCTATTGGGCCTGCACGTCCAATCCATCTGTCAGGAAAGCTTCCATCAAGGTAATGTCGGGCCAAAAGGCTGAAGTGAGCAGGTGCACCATCGTGCATAAGCCACATTCGTGTCCTGACTACCAGGGGAACGTCTTCCAGTAGTTGGGGCAAGTCATACTGGAGGAAATGGAGGTAGGTTTCTCCATTTAGGCGTCGAGGTAGAGAACAAGGCCCTACCAAATGATCACCAACAATTCCAGCCCAAACGTTTAGACTAAATTGTTGTTGATGTCTAGATTTTTGTACCTCGTGCGGATTTGCATGGTCCCAAATATGGTTGTTGTGATAGTTGAATATGCCATCACGTGTGAAGCCAGCCTCATCTGTAAACAGGATAGACGGCAGGAAATGAGCGTCTGCTCCACATTCTTGATTCAGTCGCACACAGAACGCTCGTCGTGGTGGAAGGTCGGCCTCGCCAAGACCTTGGACACGTTGCAAATGGTAGGGGTATAGCAGGTTATGATGCAAAATGTCCCAAATCGTCGAATTACTGACACCCTCTCTGCGTGCAATGCGTCGTGTGCTATCCGATGGATTTTCTGCTATGTGCTGGAGAACTCTGTCTTCCAAGCCAACAGTTCGCACAGTTCTGGGTCTTCCAGCATCCGATGTCTGCAAGACCATACATGTAGTGCATGTCTGCCAGTTCGATGTCTGGATACTCCATACTTAGTGAAGAGAACTACCGAACAGTAAACGTGAACAAAGGATCACAATGTCACCTTTAGATTTAAGTCATCAAGTGATTTAACAAACCCCTGTATTAACAAGAAGTCGTCTGTCAACCCCGAAATGTGGACTCTCCAAATGGTGTTCAAGGTCACCTTGTACAGATATGCGAATGTTCAATTTGAATTTGTGATCACAGTACTTTTTCGCATCACAAACGTTGTTGTTTTTGTCAATAAATGTTATTACATTCTGGAAGGGAGATCGTAACAGGGGGATAGCAACTAATGAATGGCAGAGCTTGCCCGCTGTAATGTAACTTTTAAGACTTCTAAGTTATTGTTTTTTAGAAGTTGGGTTTTCAAGGATTTTTGTCTTTAACACTTAAAACTACAAAGAATCTGAGGTGGAGATTTACCTCCAAATCAAAACCAAGTTTATGCGATGATTTTTGTGGAAGCTGGAGCGTTAGACAAAGGCAACAAACAAACAAACAAATAAGCAACCAAATTCAAATGTGTGGGTTGAGTACAGTAATGTTGTTCTCGCCGCTTCGGCCAATGAAACAAGTGATCATCCGAATTTTACGTTTTAAGCTTCTTTGCTTGAAGAGTAGAAAACAAACACATTAAATCCCTCACTTTTAATGGCGAGGATACCCGATTGA